>MU867079.1:226365-387100 GCA_033725935.1 Cladorrhinum sp. PSN259
CCGCGCCCCCCCCCCCCCCCCCCCCCCCCCCCCCCCCCCCCCCCCACCCCCCCCCCCACCCCCCCCGGGGGGGGGGGGGGGGGGGGGGAAACCTCTAATCCTAATTACTAACACAAACACCTGGCCTCTACATAGCAGCTAACCCTACCCCTAACATCTACCCTAAGCCTTAGTCTAACACATATATTTAAGTGTATTTTTTTGGGGGGTTTTTTTTAAAAGTTTCAGTTTCAAAAGCATATAATCTGCCAGTGGGTCTTCTCCTATGTATGATTTTTCAAAATATTAATACAAGTAAATAAAATTCATCTTCAACAGCAGTCATCATCAAGTTGCAGTATCGGGTGCCTTCGTCAACTAACGTTGTAGCCTCACATCCGGAGCGGGTGTGGTGGTTCAACTTGGTCAAAGTGATTTCCACACGGCTTGGTTCGGTTGTCATCGCGAGGTGACATCGCCAAATGGCAGCGTCGACATCAACATCGGCATCACCAAGATCACAAACTACTTCACATGTCACAGTCAATAGAATACCTAATTCAATATTAGCATCACCACCAAGTATCTCTCACACGACATATCAATCACATCACAATCACAAGAACAAACAAAATTTGATGACGTCCCTTTGATGTCAAAAAGCCTGGCCTATATACTCCATCCCCATGAGTAACACATCGCCATGCAAATCCCAAAGTCATCCCGAGTCAAAAACTCCACACCATTGCCCAATTTCCTCCTCAACTCTTTCTCAACTCCTTTGCTCCTCAAATTCCCTTTCCCGTGTTCTCCAGATTCCCAAACTTCTCTTCAGCAGAAAAACCAGATCCTCCCATATATACCGTCGAAACCAGATGTGAAAATGATCCCAGGGTATCTAAAACCAGAAACTCCATGATGCAGTAAAAGAAAGCCTCTTGTCCCCATATAAAAAGAACGAAAGAAATTCCTCCACCATAGCAGATCCCGTTCGAGTATTGTCAAGAGAAAAAGACTAGGTCAAAGACCTCGAAGAAAAAGAGCCAGAAAGTCTAAAAAGAACGGGCAGTAGAACATGAAAAAGTAAAAGAGTGAAAAGTCGTCCCAGCATAAACCCAACGGCATTACTAAACTGGATGAGACAAGAGACTTATCTAGAAAGCAATTTGGAGAAGATGTCGAGATGAGGTTGGAAAAGGCGCAGGCGAGAGATGTTCGAGACGAAGTTGAAATAGGAAAGCCGATGTGCTTTTCCACTCTGAATGCCAGAAGATGCAGGGCACGTCAAAACAGGATCGACTGTAGTCGAGGTCCTCAGCCACTCCGAAAAGAATGCGAAAGGCGAGGTGACGTTGAAGAGCTAGCTAGGCGAAGCCAAAACCAGAAGAGCCAGCGTTCTCGTACTCGATGCTATTCACAGGGCAGCATGGTTAGTACAGCGTCATCCAGCCAGGTTAAGTAAAGAGGTAATACTTACTCGCCGCCATCCAGGTCCTCTTCCTTCTGTTCCTGCTTCACAGATGTCTCCTTCTTGACCCGCTTCTTCACGGGAGTACCCTCCGAATCATCGTCGGCGGTCTTCCGCTTACCGGTGCTCTTGCCAGTCGTGCCGGCAGGCTTGCCGGGCTTTCGGCCGCGCGGGGTCTTGGGAGCAACAGCAGCGCCGTCATTGGCGTCGTTGGCATTGGCACCGGCATTCTCCTTGCGGCGGAGCTTCTGGAGATGCTGCCTAGATTGAGAGAAAGAGAAACTGTTAGCGGCGGTATTCACAAGTAATATGTAAGGGGTGATTGTGGTGGTGATCATGTTAGAAGGAAAATGTACGTGATGGCCTTGACGGTGCAAGTGTAGCCCAGAGTATGCATCTCTTCCATGACCGAGCGCAGGTTATCTTGAGTGGGATTGAGAACCTTGATCAGACAAGAGAGCAGGTCATGGTCCGCGCTGTGGTCCCAAGTCATGCGGGCGATAGAGTTGTCGGCCATCTTGACTTTGTGTTTATCTTTTTTAGGTAGGGCTTGGTTGAAGGAATAGGGGAGATATGGAAGAAGTCGCAAAAATGGCGAGATGGAATCAAAATGCAAGAGATGGTAAAATAGGGACTGCGACAACTGGCAGAAGGATAGGTTGTGGTTGGAGGAAAAGTAAAAAAGGAAAGAGCTCGCTATGAGTCGCGACTGCCTTGACGCGCTTGGGTCACAGCAAAAGTGAAGAGGAAAAGTGAACAGGAAACTGCATGAGGCAGGGAGGAGATGTGATTGGGGAAGCTGGGGGAACAGAATGTAAAAGAAGCTCTTACATGGCAGCACTTGCGGTGTACTGAAATCCCTTAGCTGAAACAGTCACCAGGATTTTCTCCCACTCTGCAGACGTCGGCGGTGCATGCTCAACGATAGCTTGTAACAGAGCTAAATGGGCCTCAGGGCTCCAATTTGTGGGTGCCTTGAAAGCGGACTTTCCAGAAGGCATCCTGATGATAACGCCCTGTTGAAGAGCGGCAGTGGAGTAGAATGTGTTTAAGGTATAGTGAAAAGTGAGAGGGAATCTTGTGAGAAAAAAAAGAAAGCAAAAAGTGATAAAAAGTTGAAGTTCTGGGAAGACGCTGGGAACTGCCCTGGGGGGTTTGGGGGATTTTATAGATGGCCAAAAGAGGGCACGAAAAACTGCAAATTCGTAACCCGCTTCTCGGAGTTGGCTCTCACTAGGGCACACTGGCCTCAAAATATGAATACGAGACGGTTTTTATATGGGACGATCAGAATTCCGCAGGAAAGTGGGCAGACTTCTGACCAGGGAGGGCGAGGCACTTGCCAACTTTGAATCTTCAGACGACATTTGCGATGAGGCCGTTTGACCTATCTCGTCTGAGCCCGGCAAAAGAAAACAAGAGAACCAAGCAGATAAGGACTATAAAGCAGGTGAGGAAGGCACATACGTAAGAGCTCCCTCAGAGAAGGTGTAGCCTTTGGCGTGCATCATCTCTGTAACCGCGACGTAGTCCTTGCCCTCTGGCTTCAGGTGAGTGACGAGGCAAACCAAAAGGTCCTCGTGGACCGTCTGATCCCAAGTCATCAGAACGCGGCCGGGCTTAGACATTTCTGTGGTGGATTGGTTGGGGTCGCTTTGGGGTGTTGGAGTAGTCGTGATGGTGTTGGTTTGAGAAAAGTCGCAAAACTTGCTTGCAAGGTGAAGTTGAAAAGGGAAGAGAGGGTCAGGAAGGAAAATCGCAAAATCTCGAATCACTTGACCCAAGAGATAGCTGAGCTAGGCCCGTGTTCGCGTTGACCTGACAATTGGGGGCAGACATCACTAAATGTGACTCGGAGATAAATAGCAAGCACACATACCGAATGGCGTTCCACTTGATGTCAAATCCTCGGGCCTGCATCTCCCTCTCTACAACTTCCTGATCCTCCTTGGCAAGTGGTCCAGTAAGCTTGTAGACAATCTCGAACAGGTCGTCGCGAATGTCCTCCCAACGATGGGTAAGTGGCATTTTGGGGACTCAGTTGGTTTCTTAGAAAGTGATTTCGTTATGCTGATTGTTTGTGGATGAAGTTGTTTGGGGAAGAAAACTGGAAACGAAAAGCGATTGGTCGCTGAATTTGAAGGAAACCGTTCTGACGCTGCTAGCTACTCGCTGCTGCTGGAGCAAAACGCACTTGACGGCCCATCTGAAAGTGTGAAAACCCGCTGGGGCACTAGGAAGAGGTGTAGAACGACCGGGAAAAAAAGAAGAAGAAAAGAAAAGAAAAAGAATATTGAGAACAACATACCTGACCATGTCCCAGGTCGTGCCAGCATGCCCTCGAGCAATAATGCTATCGACAATCTTGTCCTGAATCTCCTTGGTGATGGAGCCCATTGTGGCGTCATAAAGGACTGCCAACATCGTCTCGTTCAGCTCTGGAGTCCAGCGAGGCATTGTGCTGTCTTGACGAGGTCGAAATGTGATGTGTGTGGTGGATTGTCCTTTCGGATGGGTTTGGTGATGATGATCGAAAACCTCGTTGATGAAGTTGGGGTTGTGATAAAAAGAAAAAGAATAGGAAAGAGAAAAGGGAGATCCGCAACCTCATGCTAATCACAGATTCATCGCAGCTCGGCGGCGGCAAAAACCACTGGGTTCCGCTCAGGTAAATAGAACCCCCCTTAGGTGAATATGCGCACTTGCGAGATCAGGGAAAATGAATACCAAAAGTGAAATATGTGATATCATCCTGATGGCAAAAAATATCAATGATAACAAGAAAAGAAATTAACTCACCGAAACGCTTCCCAAGTGAAGGAGAACCCGAACTTCTCCATGGTGGCCAGGATCTCATCCTTGTTCTTCGCGACTGAAGTATCAGTCTTGTCCAGGACCTTTGCGATGGCAACAACCATGGCCTGGTGAGCCTCGTCACCCCAGCGGGTGCTGGCGCCGACGTCCTCCGCAGTGTTGATATCAGACATTGCGAAGTTTCTGTGAATGTCGATCGGGTTGTGAAGTGATTTTGCGGACAATAACTGAAAGACTGCGTGGTATGGAGTTGTCCGTGGAAGTAGAAAGCGTGCGGGAAGAGATAATTTAGGACTCGGAAGATCTGTGGAAATGATCGCGATCGCGACCACAAAGACCGGCATACTGATTTGGGCGTCAAATTTTAATCACCGCGCTCAAACGGATCAAATTCACTTCTGCGGATCCGCCAGTACCAGGTTTCCGGGATCGCGATCTATATTTATGGCAGAGTCTCAGATCGGGAAGGAGGCGGGGACCGGTGTGGTAGTCCTGCGATCTGATGGCCGGCAGGGCCCTTGATGTAAACAATCAGACACCACGCAGGTGTGTTCAAGCAATGCTGAATATCTATATTGAGAAACTCAGAGAGCTTTCTGTTTGACAGAGGATCATATTTGCTTCGTCATCATAGAGATTTATACTTATTGTGGTTGGTAACAAAACCGATCATGCAAACTGGTCGATGGAAATCCACCAAATTATCCGGCGGGAAGCATTCAGAAAGTCTGTAAAACATTCCTCAAAGAGAGGAAGAGCTAGGAATAGCCTCAAGGATGACGCATATACCTAGTTAGCGCGAATAACTAGACCATTGCACGAAGGCGGTATCTCGAGGAGCGCTGGTTTGAAGAACATGTCGAATCATCAAGAACAGTATCGAGGCAGGCGGAGATCTACAACATCAGAATTATACGGGTGCAACAACAGCATATAGATCTGGTAAACAATACGAAACTGCCCAAAGTTTACTTCTTAATTCACTTCAAAACATTGCTAGATAAACATCGCTTGTACGACTTCCATGAAGCAGTACTCCAAAAACCCAATTACTCCCGCTTGACAGTACCGCATAAGCACCCTCCTATCTTTACACTCAACGTCATGAACGACGCCACAAGCAGATACCGCACGAGAGCAAAGTGTAATAAAACTTAGCAGGCAAAATAAGCCAACCCCGTAATGAGTCAGACCAGACTTCAACAACCAAGCATAACACCAAGACTCCTTGAAATCATGTCAACCTGTGTACCGTGTGCTGTGGTACCATCTCCACGGCGCATCCTAAACGTCGTACTGGCGGTAGCTTGGAGGGAGACAGTTAGTATGACTTGACGGAACGGGGCTTACAAATACACCCGAACCACGGAGAACAGACCGACCATTAACGCTGAGAATACAGCATCTAGAAAAAACGGAAGTCACTCACTCCTGTCCGTACTCCTCACCAGCACCATTATGGCCGGCAAGGGAAGATATCAGAGCCTGTTCCTCGTCACCCAACTGGTTGCTAGGATCATCTTGTCCATGGTTGCCCACACCAACACCACCATCACCCAATCTCGGTCTCTTGGCAACCTGTCCGTTCATGTCGTCATCGTCGTCATCTTCCTCACCATCGTTGTCATCGTCAACTACCCCTCCTTGCCCTGCCTCAAGACTAGGGTCAACAGCAAGTGCCGACATATCATTAGGACCGTCCATCTGTGCCTGAGGGACCATGCCAACAGGACGCGGTGGCCCCGGATGGGGTTGTTGCCCACCTTGGCCTTGTTGCATTTGAGCGACAGCCATGGGGCGGGGCTGGCCTTGTTGATTGACGTGATACGTTTGCTGGCCTTGCGGGACTGGGATTGCTTGAGGGCGCATTTGTCCTTGACCTTGGGACATCATCTGGGGTTGCGGAACGCCGCCTTGTCCGATAGAAACACCCTGCCCGTGGATCATCTGAGGCGCAACGGGCGGCGCACCGGGAATGACAGGAACAGGGACAGGGGAGACAGCAACACCAGGAGGCGGAGGACCAGTCATGCCCGGAGCGCCTGGGACACTAGGGATGTTTGGTCCGGGGCCGGGTTGACTTGAGACTGCTCCGGGTGGCACTCCCGGGCCACCAGCGGCGGCTCCATCAGAAGGAGCTCCGGCTACGGGGTTCTTCCGAGGCCTTCCGCGGCCGGGGCCGGGCCTCCGGGTAATTGGGTTCAAGGTTGGATCGGCCTTTTTCTGACTATTATCGGCAGTAGCAGGTTGGTGTGCATCTGCCTTATTCTGGGCTCGGCGAAGACCTTGGAAGTGTTGGCTGTAATATACGGTCAGCATCAGTGTCCCTGGGATGGAACTGACGAAAAGAGACAAACAGGACGGAAGAGACATTGGGAACTTTGGTGCCATTTCATCCCAATATCATGTGCAACCAAGGGCGAATGCGATCTTGCACAAGCATTGCGGCTCTAAAAACATTGATGACATGACGTTGGGATGGAGACGGGAATGGGACAGGATGACGGATGGCAATTGGCTCGTTGAACGTGTTTGTCGCATACAGCAGAATGAGCCACATCAATTAACACATACAGTAACAGAGTCAGTTACTCACCGGCATCCTTCATTGGTGAAGCCATAACCTATGGAGCGCATGTGGTTTCCAATGGTGGTCCATTCTTGCCCGCTGATGACGCCGATGTTCTTGACCGACAAGATGGTGAAGAACAAGTCCTTATCAGCGCGATCATTCCAGTTCTTGTTCATATTAGACATGATGGCCAACCCTCGGGGTAATTGTTAGCTGATCGCCCGTAGCTGCTGTCAGAGTGGATAAGATTCGAGCTTGAAGAAGAGCACTGGTTCGAAAAATTGCTAAGGACTGCTAAGCAGAGATGGATCTAGATGGAAATGTGGTGCAAAGATGCTGGGACAGATGACCTACTCCAAACAACGCTACCGCGGCCTGATCATTCAACCGATGCCGAAAACCTGCGCAACTGCTCGGAAAGCTCAGACCAGCTGGTTATTTTGGTCCAATCAGATACAGGAACAAGAGCAAGCTAATGGAGAAATACGGAAAACTTGATGGCTGGGCATTAGGCAAATGCGAAACCGCCAAGGACCTCCCGGGGATCCTCATCTTCAGATCCGGGCCACGCTATCGGCACACCCTCTCTGCTCCTCAAGTGTGGATCCCTTTTTTGATGAGAACTGAAAAGTCAGATGATCTGGCGACAATATCGCGCGGGCGGCAGGGGCGACGCAGTGCCACCTTTCGTTCCTGGACGCGCCAGCCCGCCCCAAATGTCCAACCCAACGTCCTCAATTGTGTCTATCTCGCTGAAAACTTTGGGATTGGTAATTTCTGGTCAGTCAATTGCTACAAATGATTATTATCGAGCTGAAGGACTTGTCGTCTTATTTTTCCGCTTGTTTTTTGAGGTTCCTTTGCATTGCTGGACATAGTGCCTCGGTCGCCTCTTTTGCGCGACGACGTTGTCCAAATTTTTTTTCTTCTCAACAGCCCTGCTCCAGTCTTCATGCAGCCCAATGTCAATGCGGGGACTCGGTGGTACTTTATCGCTACATTCACAGCAAGCTCAGGCAAAATGGCAGCCACAAAAGGCAATGCAAGGCAACCAGATGGAACAAAGTTCCTTTTCCCCGTTGCTTCAGGTGAGGTGTCAATTCAGTTGGCTGGAAAAAGTATCGAATCTCATCACCAACTCATCCAACGATACACGTTCTTTTTGCTCAAGTCAAATGCTTCCCGTTTGTGCAACCAGCTGCAAGATGCTGCTTTTCCCGCCTTTGCCAAACGGCACCTACAGCTGGATGGCATTGCCTTGCTTCTTATTAACCCGCACCCACATTCAATGATCCCCTACCAATTCGAGTCCCAGTGACTCATAGATACTGTCAGCTTGGTCCACTGGTTCTTGAGATTATAACAACTGTGCCTCGGACTGAAGTTACGATCTCGGGTATATCACGACCTTTTAATTGAACAGAGAACTTCCCGATATGGCGCGATAAACAGTGGAGCTGCCCTGTTAAGTGTGTCAAGTCAATTAATCAGGCAGGAAAAATGACGAATGCAATTGCATTTGCATGTGGATAGTGACTCGGGAAAGAGAGGCAAAAAATGCCACACACACCGGGCAAAGCAGGGGATGGTGGTGGGATGGTGTGAAAGGAACAGGGGGGCAGGGATCTGCATGTCTTAAGAAAAAACCACTTTACGCGTTAGCGCGGCGGCGCCGCGTCGCCTAGGTGTCCTCCATCACCGACATCTCCATCCGTGCCACCCTTCCCCTCACAGCCCTCCCTGTTCGCCGTCTCTCATTTGCGGGTCATCGACTCCTTTTGTTGAGGTTACCCCCCAAATGCAGTCGTGGACCAGGCAACCATGGGGGTTTCATGGATCCCTTGGGAGCACCATTGCTGTAGCAGCACCTTAATCGGGCAGCAAATAAAACAAAAAAATTGAAAAAATGCTTCTGAAGCACCTGCCTTGTTTCCTTGCTGTCTTGGTTTTTTATCTCCCTGATGTAAAGCAGCAGGAGCAGTCGGCAAACAAAAGGATATGCCCATGCACCTCTCCTGTTTCGGCAAAGGTCCTGCTGTCTTTGGACTCTCAATTGAACAAGCCAATCGTTTCGCCTCCTTGCCCATGACCAAGGAGAGGCGCTCAAATAATGCGGGATAAGGACCTACCTACCTCCATTATCTTGCCAGAGTTTTCTCTCCCCCTCTTTGGCTTCTCTCATTCAAAGCAAAGGACCAAAAACCCCACGGAGACCCATCCCGATCCCACGCGCGGCCCTTCCATCATCGTAGCACTCTCTTTTTGATGGTGAAACAGGCATATAATTCAAGCAGCCTCACCATCACCACACAGTGACTCAATTCCCCACAATTGATCAGTGGCATCCGGCCTGTGTGATCCTGGGTCAGGCTTGATATTGAGCTGTGGTCTCCCCCTCACGTCTTTCGCTCCCGACTTTTCGTCAACCAGCTAGCTTGGCTGGCTGGATTCAGCTCCTTCCTTCTCCTTCTCCTCCTCCTCCTCCTCCTTCCATCCTCTTCGATCAATCCATCCTCGAGCAGCTCTATCGTCAGGTCAATCATCACACATCTTCCATCATCATGGCCGCCAATGACAATGCCATGACCCGATTCCTGTTCGCTATCCTACAACAGAAATGCCTCAAGGATGTAAGTTGTGTGGAGTTTCTTTTCCTTCGCTCCGCCCTTAGCTCGTGGCAGTCTACATGAACACCTACTAATCATCAGGGGGCTACCTGCCCATATCGTCATCGTTAGGTCGATTGGAATAAGGTAGCTCGAGATCCATGTCTCGCCCAGCCCATCACCAACGGCCATGCCGCTCGCATGCGATACTCGAGATTCCGACAGGCCATGCTGGGTCATGAGCCCCAGAAGCGGAACCGCATCGCCAAGGGTACTGGCACCAGCACCAAGAAGAAGAATAAGAAGGAAGAGGCAGCATTAGCCGCTGCTGCCGCCGCTGCAATTGAGTCAAAGGATGCCGAGGATGAAGCGAAGAAGCGAGGCGGCGACATCAAGATGGAGGATGTCGCTTCTACTTCTGCCGTTGTCGCAACACCTCCAACTGCGACAACACCCACAGCAACACCAACAATCATCAAAACCGAACGTAGAAGTATCTCCAACCCACCCCCTGCTATCATTACAATCAATCAACAGGAACATCAACAACCTCAACCAACCGCGTCAATGACACTGAACAATCATCAGCAACAACAAAAACAACAGCAGCAGCAGCAGCAGATCTCGCTGCTTACTCCTCCCCCGACAGCAATCAAGCAAGAAAGAAATAGCATGATCACTACCACCGCCGCCCTGCCTACTAGCCTGCCATTGGCCGCGACCGCGAACGCGACCGAGCAATTCAGCCCCACGAACTCGACATACACTACCGCTTCGGTTGTAAACACGAACAATCATAATCACAATCATGCCCATAGCCACGAAGTGATTCGTCTCCTCACTCCATGCAGCGACTCTGACATTCAACAATACATAGGCGCGTCCACTGTCACCCAGCAGCAGCAGCAGCAGCAGCAGCAGCATACCCCGACTGATTACCACCATCACCATCATCATCACAGCCATACTACACCGTCGCCGTTTGATCATCAACACCAACCCCAACACCACTTCGATGCTGCTAGTTGGGGCCATCATACTCACACGCATCATCAGCAGCAACATTCCGTCGCCAGCCCAGCGAACAGTGTTTACTCTGCTGGTTTTGGCTATGGTTTGGATGCATACTCACCTAGTCCGGCTACCGGGTTCTGCGATACACACAATGCAAATCAAACATTGTTTGAGCATCAACAGCGACAGCAAGGGATGGAGATGATGGGGATGGGTGGCGTCGGCATGACTGTCGGAATCCCGGCAATGGGAGTGGGCATTCCGGTTGCAGCAGCAAGAATGTCGGCTTCGCCGAGGGTGAAGGGAGAGGATGTCGTCAGTAGTGATGGGCATTGGGGTGCCGGGGATTTTACTTGTTAGAGAATCACACTGAGTTGTACTAACAAAGGAGAAAACTACAACGCCACCGATCGCAATGCGGACGACGAGCATCGACAGAAGAATAACATCGACGAGTACCAACAGAAGAATAACATCGACGAGTACCGACAGAAGAATAATACCGACGAGTACCGACAGAAGAATAATATCGACGAGTACCGACAGAAGAATAATATCGACGAGAAGAAGAATACCATCGACGAGAAGAAGAATACCATCGACGAGAAGAAGAATACCATCGACGAGAAGAAGAATACCATCGACGAGAAGAAGAATAAGATGAGGAGGAATAAGAATACACTTATAAGAGTAACATACAATACGGACTGGCTTAGACACGGCCCAGCGGGAGAGTCTGGGATATTGAAATGGAATTCAGGAACGGCAGAAGATTGTTATTAGAGAGGAGGACTCTGCGTGTGTGTGTCATCTCTCTTTTCTTTTCTTCTCTTCTCTTCTCTTCTCTTCCCGTCTGTCTTTTCGGGGTTTGTAGGGTTGGCTATTTTACCATTGCCTTTCTTTAGCTGTGTCTTTTGATCGGCTGTTTTCTTTCCCATTTCTTTTCTTTTTGGGTAAATTCTAGTTATTCTGGATCGGTTTTTGGAAAAAGAAAAAGATGTAAGATACCTGCCGGGGGGGAAATGAATGAAAGTTAATGATGATATGATCTTGGTGGACTCTTAGATTTTCTTGATGTTATCGATGGTGATGTTGTTGGTCAGCAGATACGTATCGGCGTATACCTTGGTCCTCATGGTCTTTTACAGGCAATCTTTTCTCCATATCTTGGTTCCTTCGAGACAAAATTGTTACATTGTTCATGTCATATTTATACTCTTACAACGCTTGGCTTAATCCCTTTCACGGTGCCATTACAACGCTTGGCTTAATCCCTTTCACGGTGCCATTGTCATCGTCGCAAATACCGTCATATAGCGCGGGATGGGATCGTCTGCTCTAATTGCGGAGCGCCTGCAGAGTGTAGGTAGTTGTTGTGGTCTACTTGGGCGCTTCATTTCCGTAGGGTTTGGATAGCATATCCTCGATTCGGTCCCGTGTCCGTACTCTTTTCTTTGGGTGTGGGTTTCTGGTGATACTATCTACGTGTTTCCTTGCATGTCAATGCATGTCCCCGTGTGTTTGTGTAGCTTTGTTTCGACGTCGGTTTTGGTGTGGGCACTCACTGTGGAGGGAGCCCTCCCGACAATCGCTGTATCTTCTCCGGTTGTTCTTGCGTGTCGATTCTCAAAGACTCCTTTAAAGGTTATTGACAAATCCTGTCAAGGGAGCAGTTAATTGTTATTGGGCAGTTATGCTAATGCACAACGGGGAATGGCCCCTGGTAACAAACAAAAGGCCTCGACGCGTTATTAACGTAGCGTGTATGGTACGAGGTGTAAGAAAATGACCCTCTTATAAGCTCGAAAACTTGGAAAAGAGATGTAATTTCCGTAAGCTGTAGACTTAACCTGCCTTGACTGCTGAGTGTCGTTGATGTCTTGGTTTCCTCTCGTTCCACACTGCTACCGCCGCTCTAGAAGATTGCAGCCCAAGCCTCCAGAACTAAACCTCTGCCTCCAATCTTTGCTCTCTAAAATCATTTTTCTTTTCCAAATTCTCGAGTTCAATAAGAGGGTCATCACCTTGCACCTCGTACCATGCACTCTAAGTTGATAACGCGTTAGGGCCATTCGTTTGTTGCCAGGAGCCATGTCCGTGTTCTGCATCAGTCGGAACTGCCCAATGACAACTAAGTCCTCCTCTGATAGGAGTTGCCAATAACATCAAAGGCCTTGAGAACCCACAGATCCGCAGGAACAGCCCGGAGAAGATACGGCAATTGTCAGGAGGGTCATAACGGCAAGGTTGGGTATGATGTCGATGTGAAGGAGTAACTCAACACTATCACCTCCCCATTGTTGATTTTCAGATCTGAGATACCCCAGAGCAACCTGCTTTTCCGGCCAAAGGTTCTCGTCATTCTACATTCGAATTGCATCCAAATCAACCGCGTCTAACTCTACTTACCAGCATCATTGCTTGTACGTGGGACTCAACAGTATCTGTGGCCTTCTTTCTTTTTGCACACTCATGTCTTTTTAAAATTCATTCTTTAAATATCAACAGAAGCCTTTGTTTTCTTTCCTCCTGCCCAAAAAACAAAATTGCAAAACCAACAAAAACAAGGCTTTCCTTGAGCAATCTTGATGGTAGGCACGGTATATTCTGAGAAATAGCTGCTTCTACCTTTCCCCTCCCCTCCCCTTCCAATGTACTTCATCTTCCCTCTCCCCGGACGAATATGCTTCCCTCATTCATGCTGCTCCGAGTTCAGACTCCCGTCATCGAACCTGAAAGTTCGGGACTCATCAATCATCAATCACCTGCATTTACTTCACCCATGGCACACATGCTTCTTGGACGACCGGGGGGAGGGAGGGGTATCTGAGTTTCCCTTGTCCCATCCTATTTACTCTTCTTGTTTTACCTTATCTCCCGTGAAAGGCTGATTGAAACTTCTTCTCTTTTTCACCGCTCTTTTCTGTTTCTGTTTCTGTTGTTGTTTTGTTTTCTTGATGTTGTAATGGGCCTCGGGGAGGGCAGTTTTTTGACTGGTTGAAGATAGTTCGCGATTCTGTTAGGTGACGTGTTCGAGCGGGGTTGTGGTTGGTTGTCCTTCCCTCGAGGCGAGCAAACCGGGTTCCAAACAGGTTTAGCCGGGAATTTGAGGTGCATTTAGAGTTCTTGATTGACCAAACACAATCTTTTTGAGTTCAGGCCCCAGTTTTACTTGCATCTTTTGGCATCTTTTGTTTTCATTTGCTGAAAAGCATTGAGTTGTGATTCTGTGGTGACTATTGAGGCTTGTTCGTCCTTTTCAGGTATCTCGTTTTCTTTGCCTGTGGAATATAATACATACTCTGGTTCTGGTGCCCAAGACAATCTCGGGGATGTAAATGGTAGATAGTTGGGAGTTTATGAGTCTCTATGGAAAGCATTGTAGAACTTTATCTTCGATATACGTACTCATTCAGTGATGCCTTTTTCACGTACATCCATCTTCTCTCCGCCAGGCAACTTTCACTCTGGGAACATGAAGCTCCATTTATTGCCCTGATTTATATGCCAGTGACGTTTGCACTAAATCTGGGCGTGTTCCATTTAGTAACTGCATCAAGGGATAGATTTCATCTGAGAATTGAAGCCCTATATCCTCTCACGGCTTGTCTTGATGGCAAGTTTAGCACGCCGGGACGGCTAAGGCTTTGATCTTCCGCACTGCTTGCAGACCGTTGGAAGTACTCTAGTTTGGCGTTTCACTTACTGGCTCTTTTTGTCTAAGCAGCTGAGATATTTGCTCAATTACCTTCAAAAATGGGAATTTGAAACCATCTGTCAACGCCCTTGACTGTTTTATTTACTTAACAGTCAATCTTGACTTGACCGTTGGTTTTATGATAACCGTTGCTGGGTATAAAACAAAGTATGGTTTACTAGCCTTGGATTTCTGTGCCGGACTAAGGTCTAGAGTCGGCCGGGCCAGGCCAGGGTGCAAGTGGATGAGGGCATTCCCAGATGGAAGGAGCTGCTCAGCCATACCCACACCCAGGCCCAGGCAGTCCCCTTGGATCTCTGCAACTTCGAAGTGTTAGCCATCTTCCACTTAAACAACGACACAGTTCATACCCACCCACCACACCCACAAAGGCACAGGTATAGCACCCACACCCATACCGTGACCCACACCCACACAGGCTTCCTAGCTCGCAGCCGTGCCAGAAACTGACCACCACCTCTCCCAGGGCATCTCCGGCCAATCCGATCGATCTATAGCTGCACCCACGGAAGACAGTCACTCAACTGGCAGGATGGGTGAGCAGGTAGGTAGGTAGGTAGGCAGGTTCGTAGGAAGGTACACTGTTGGTAAATGATAACTGTAAACACAGAACCAACGGTTAACTCGAATCCAACGGAGGTTAAGTGTGATCTCACTGCATTATACCAATAAACAAACAGGTGTAAATAAGTAACGGTTACCTACCCCGGGCCACATCTCCCATTTAAATGTTTCAAGTTGCCTGTGGTCTTTGGTAACGCCAGAAGAACCGCCGTTCTACCTCCTTCTTTATCTGATTGAACAAAGTTGTTGCTGTCTTTCTAGTAGTCATCGAAATTTGTACTCGTTATGAGCAGTTCCCTGAACCCGTTTATTTCAGTTGTTGTTGAACAAGGACATCGTTGTATATATCCTTATACATGCAGTTTTGTACAGTTACTGAACGTTTTCTTCTAATATTTGGATCATATCGGAGAAGGCTGCTCAAGCCGTTTGAAGCAGTCTCGAAGATACTATGGGTTGGATTGATTCGTTTGAAGAGTCTCCCCACGCGATCTAGAGCACATCATGATACAATAGTGAGCAAGTCCGCTGCAGGATCGTTGGAACTCGGGCCCATTGATATAGGCTTTTATCCAACAAGTTTAAGAGCATCATTAGAATCGTGCTTACAATACTTTGCAAGTTGATGAGAATATGCCTGTGAGTTTCTGCTGGTTTCGTGTAAATACCTCCTGAAGTCAAATTTCTGTAATGTTCAACACCGCCTCCGCTAGCCTGAGTTCAATTAAGATCTTCATCAAATATCTTGAAGATCTTTGGCAACCATTTGCCCCTCTGGGAGTTCAACTGTTTACATTTGCTATTTCTTCAAGTAAACTTGCCTCATACTAGTACTTTAACCAATATAGTGTTTGTCCTTGAAGTACGTTAGATCTATGGATGGTTTTTACGCTCTCATAAACATTTCAAGTTGTTATTGTTCTACTCTGGGAGTTTCAAGTCCTGTACATTTGCTTTTTCCTCAAGAAAACCGTCTAATGTTTCGTCCAATGTTTGAGATTATTGAATCAAGGCTATCCTCGATTGTTCTTTCCGCATTGGTAGATTGCTGAGGTTCGTATAACCACCTGGATTCAGAGTGACTAGCATCACGCAACCTGAATATTGGTTTACATTCGCGCTATCTTCATTAAAATCGGCCGGTATTTCGTCTCAGATTTTGTTCGAGTTAGCTTCGAGGCTGCCAGTCCTTATTATTGTGCTTGTAAATTACGGACGTCCTGAGTGGTGACTGATTCAAGGGTGAATATCTGGCACCTCGGTGATCGTTTTACACTCGTTATTTCCTGTAGAAAATCGTCCGATATTTCCTTCATAGTTTTGATATCATCCCAGGTCTAGACTAAAATTGCTTGTCATTCTGTTGCCAAACTATTGAGGTCCTCGTGAGTCATTCAACGTGAAGATCTGGCTCCTGGATGTTGGCTTACATTCGTGCTTTCCTCGGTAAAAAGTCGTCCAGTCTTTCGTCCGATATTTTTGTTGGTCACTTTTCCGCCTTGATCTGTAAAACATTGACACCCTACCAGTAAATGAATAGCGAGTATCCGGCCCCTGTAAGTTTGTTTCCTTTCGTACCTTCCACCTGAGAATCGTCCAGTACTTTATCCCAACTACCGTTTGACATAGCAGCCACACCAGCAGTCGTTCTTGCTTATTTTGGGAATTTCGTTAATGGGTTGCTGAGAACCTCTGCCGCCGGAGTTCCTCTATAATTTGGGACCTCCCTTCTTCTTTCCCTTCCCAAAAAACTTTTTCTCCTGCTGCAAAACCAATTTCTCACGACTAAAGACTCAGCAATAACCTTGACCTTCTGGTATCATCATGCCTCCCAAACGTGGCACCAAGGAGAAGCCTTACGATAATGGCATTTCCCCGTCGCAGAGAGAGACGTGGTTCATGCACACTATTCTCGGTCACATCCGTGGTAACTTGAACCAGCTCATCGATTGGAACGGCGTCAGGCGCGACATGGGCTACGCCAACACCGAGACTACCAAGGTAATCAGTGTTCTTCCTCACATTCTCTTGGATGATTATTGGCCTAGCTTCCATTTATATTATTTGTTTTGAACGGTTTACCGCCATATTGTTTTATTTACTCTTCACTTGATGTTCTTCGAATCCTCGGGTGTCATTTTCTTTTACATTGCAAGTTCGGGGATGCTTTCAGGAGGTCTCGATACGGTTCATGGACCTATTTTCTTTTTGCCACATTGCACTATTTCTTGTCTCATTGCTATATCTTGGATTATTCGCTTTTTAAGTCCTCTTAGGCGGTTTTGTAAAACGCTAGGATTTTCGGATCTGCTTTTGCTCTTACAAGTACCTCTTACCGTGAGTTTAGACAACAGAGACTAACAATTTGTTCCTTAAAGGTTCGCTGGGGCCAAGTTAGGAAGAAGCTCATGCTCGACCGTATCGCTGCAGGCGATTTCGCAGTTGAGGGCAGCTCGGACGACAATCGTGGTAACGATGCTAATGATGGTGATGACGACGACGATGGGGACGGCGACGATAGCAAGGACAACCACAACAGCGGTCGCAGTGATCCTGCCCTTGGAGGGGGTGATCGTGGCGTCACGGCAAAGAACAAGCGCAAGAAATTCACTACTAGCGCCGGTGTCAAGAAGCGTTCCGGTGGCAGCACCCCCCGCAAGACTTCCCGTTCTGCCTACCTGTCCGCCTACGTCGCCATCGACAGCGACGATGATGAGGAGGCTGATGAGAAGCCCAAAGTTGTTCGTTCTACTTCTGGCCAGACCTTGATCGACCTCTCCAATGAGGATGATGACGATGATGATGCTGCCATCCAGTCACAGTTCCGTCAGGAGATTTCTCATGGTCATTCCGGCTCTCATGTTGGTGGCCGCACTCCTGTCACTCCCGAGGTCATGAGTGGATATACCGGTTTTGACCCCATTCAGGCCAGACGTGCCGCCACGGCGATTCCCACCACCGCTGCCAATTCTTGGAGCAGCAACCTCACCCCCAGTGCCAGGCTTGTTGCCGTCAACCGCTCGTTCACCCCTAGCTTCACCCCTTCTCCTGCTGCCGCCAAACGTCCGGGTTCCCCTACCTTCGCTGGTCGGAGCCCCTCCAACTCGAATAACAACGAACACGCTTCAGACTCTGGGGGCACCAGTATCTTCCGCGGCCCGCTTCGTTCACTCGGTTCCGGTATTACAAACTGGTACGGTGGCACTGACTCTTCTGGCCATCGTCTCTCTTCTGGTACAGAAGCTTTAACACCTGCTGCTCGTCGTGTTACCTCGGGTGGTCAGACTTCTGCTGGTTCTCACACCATGACTCCTGGCACTTCGGCTTCTACCGACTCCTCTCCTCGCATGCCTCTAGGTAAGTTACCTATAAACACGTGTATGCTGTACGATAGTTGTTTTATTTAGTTCACTGCATTTTTAACACCCTTTTGCTTGTATCCTCCTCCCTCTATGTTCTTTTCTTCACTACATACCTTAGCTCATTTCCTCCGTTTCATCTTACCACTTCTTCACCTCCATTTCATTCTTTTACTTTTTCTTTCTCAAGCAACCGATTACTAACCATTAACCCCAGATCATACCCTCTCAGCGCACCGCGTCATGTCATCCCCCACCACCACTGCCCGGCGCCGCACACCCTCCACCACCACACTTCCTGCTTCGCTTGCGACCAATATCACCACCCCATCCACGAACACCGGCACCCGCTCTCCTCTCAATGACACGCAGACTTCTTCCTCTCCAAATACTTTTTCCATCTTTGGAAACGGAAGCGGAAGCGGTACTACCTCCAGCCAAGCTGTTGACACAAACACGCAGACAAGCACAAACACAGGCCAAGACTGGAACGTGAACTATCGTGGTCCGGGCTTACTCCCCGACGGCAGCATTGATCTTTGGTCTATTCCTGAGCATCCTTCTGCTAGGAAGGCTCGTGAGGCTGCTTCCACCCGGGATAATCATGGAGATATTGATGAGGAGGATCAGGATCTTGAGATAGGTGGTGGAGCTGCACTTGTTGTTGAGACTCAGGCTGCTTATGGGTGGGCTGCTGCTGCTATGGCTGCTCATGCTACTGCAGCTGCTTCTGCTGTGGAGGATGGCCAGGACACGCGGGAATATGATACTCTGGACACGAATATGCGTGATGCTGATGAGAATGGGGGTCACGGTTCAAGCTATTTTGACGATGTGAATGGTTGGAGCGCTGCTGAGCCTGCTGAGCCTGCTTCTTTGCGTCGTTGAGAGCGGGTTTGCTTTTCTCTTTGAGACATTGAGAATTGGTTCGGGCGCGAAAGGCCGTCTGCTGACTTATGAGATTGCTCAAAAAGAGTATATGACGCCGTTATTGCTTCATAGGTGGATGGGAACTTGAGAGTAGCGACGGGGGAGGAACCGGAGAGAAATGGGAGGATAGGGAACGGGATTACATATATACAAAACGGACGACTCGGAGAGTTTTAACCTCATGTTCGGTCGGTTGTCATATATGACATTAAAGACAAAGAACCAGGGATTAGGGAGCTCGAGTATGGGTATTGTATTCGTCACAGACATGAAAGCAATGCAGATAATAGGAAGGGACGCGGAGGAACCGGCGGTGTCCTTGGCCGCATACGGCAACATGGGGCTTGGTCAATGGACAACGAATCAAGGGCATGAAAACATGAGGAAGAAAATGAAATTGGACCGTTTTGAGAGGAAATGGGAAGGGACATTAGCACGGTTAAATAAAAAGATGATCAAGAAAAAGAAACACCGTGAACAAATCCACAAATAAAAATAATAATAATAATAATTAAATCTTTTTACATCCTCAACAATTTTTTACATTGCACTTTTATTTTTCTCTTTCTTCCGAGTCGAGTCGAGTCCCCTAGATTAAGATAAATAGGTAGGTACTGTACATATCTCTCTCTATCAAACTTTCTCAAGTTTACTACTCTTTCAGCCCAATGTTTTTTTTAATACCACACACACACACACACCAACACACACATACACACTAAACCATATAATCCTCCTTTTCCATAGAGGTAGGTAGGTATTCGGTTATTTTCCGTCGTCGTGTCCAGATATTGTGACAAGATAATAATAAAAAAACGCTCCAAAAAAAAAAACCTCATTCAGTTATCTCCCCACTTGCCCTGGCCTGACCTGACCTAACCTAACCTGTGTGCGCCTTGCCACAGTTTGTTTGTTGCTTCGCCTGCTAAAACAGAAACCAAGGGAAAATAGTAAATAAACAATATGACACAAGAAAAAAAGAGAAAAAAGTAGAAGAAAAGCGCGTCCAGGCTTCTTCCATAAATTCCAATATTCTGAAACGAAAAAGAATTTGTTTTGATCATAATACATGAATGGGGTATACCACCTCACATCACAGCAAACTACCATTCCCGCTTCACCGGGTATGAGAAGTATGACGACACACGGCGGGCTGACTAAACCCTCGCCATCACATCATCCCTCCCTCCTCTCGGTCCACCACCACCACCATGATACCCAGGAGGTGGTGGTCCATGACGACCCCTATTATCCCTTTCCCTGTCTCTATCTCTGTCCCCCCTCTCTCTGTGGTTGTCCCTATCGCGGTCTCGATCACGATGACCATCTCGATCCCGATCTCGATCCCCCCTCTCCCGCCTATCATCCCGATGATGATGATCAAGGCCCCTATCCCTCGTAGAGCTCCCAGGCAGAGAGTAGTCCCTCTCTCGATGATCCCCCCTCTCACTCCTCTCTCGACTCGTAGCCAGAGGCGGCGCAAAATCCCTATCCCTATCACCCCTGTCCCTTTCTCTCTCCCGGTCCCGGTCCCGGTCCCTCTCACCACCACGGTGTCCATCTCTTTCTCTTCCCCTCGGCTCCCTTTCCCTATCCCGAGTAGGCGGATGATCTCGCTCCCTCTCCCTCTCCCGCTCTCTCTCCCGTTCCTTTGGAGGCGGCGGTGGAACCGCTTCCTTCTCCTTCTCTTTCTCTCTGAATCCAGGAACGATCAACTCCGGAGCCCACTTTACTCCCTCACCCCCAGCCCATCGTTTCGCAATCCTCAACGCATCACCGACAGCCTCCTCCACACCTGTCCAGGGCCCCATTACCCCTTTCATATCATCACCACCGGCTGACGCTAAGTTCATCTTCCTCACGGCCGCCCAAACCACCGGCCTCCTCTTAACAACACGGTTATACTGTTCCAAAATAGCAATAGCACTATCCCTATCCAACGTCACAAAACCCGCTATCAGCTGCTCCAAAAACACGCCATTCAGCTGCGCCACCAGATACTTGAGTACCCGATAGCTCTTAACTCGCGCGCTCAGTTCATCAAAGTGCGCAACGAGACTCAGCCACATCCCTACATCCGAGGGTCTACCCGCAATCGAACGTGCCTGGTTCAAGAAGTGAAAGGCAAGCATGTACGCCAACACCATCTCTAAATGCACCGCAGCACATCGTTTCTCCTCGCCTGGAAGTGCAGTAGCCATCGAGGAGCGATCGACAAGGAGGGAATCGCGCATTTTCTTAAGACGACCGCCCAGTTTCATGTACTCGACGTTACGTTCCCTGGATACCTCTACCTGCGCCTTCAAGTGAGGATCCAACGGTAATGGTTCAGATCGCGTAGGAGGACGGTCGATTGTCCCCGGCGTGGGCGTAGTGCCCTGTGATTGGCTTGAAGCTGCGCGGACCATTGCTGCTCCTCCTCCGGGTTTAAGTGGTAGTGGTGTACTTGGTGTAGGCTGTTTGACTGATATCGATTCTGCCAGTGCAGAAGTCTTGCCCCGTTTTGCGGGCACCGGATCAGAAGGTGGAGGAATATCTTCCGTCGCAGGTCTTGGTCGTTTCTTCGCTGCTGCTACTGCCGGCGGTGGAGTGCTGTTTTCTACACTGATGGCGCGCTCGAGCTTCAAAGCATCCTTCACTGATTTTGAGGGCAGGCTCAAAAGATCCTTTGCCCTCTTGGCGTTTGCTTTCTTGAGTTTGAGCGTGACAATGAGTGTTTGTTTCTCCTCCACTGCGGGCTTTGAAAGTGCTAATGGAGGTGGAGCAGCAACTGTTATCGTCTTTCTCGCGCCGATTGGTGAGTCTGAAGACTGGCTGCTGCTCAGCTCGCCGTTCTTTGAGGACATCTGACTCAGTAACTCTTCAACCAGAGGTGGGAGTGTGGGCGACATCAGTGCCGGTATTACTCCTGGCCTCTTCTTCTTCATTGGCGACGACTTAGATGCCGGTGGCGCCTTGTCGGCCACCTTCTTCCTGGGCTTCTTCTCCTCCGCGTCGTTATCGAATAATGACGGATGAAGGGGCGATAACAATTCGGGCACCTTTCGTGGTGTTGATGCCGCGCTGTCTGATCGAACCCTTGACCCACTTCCATTCACCATGATTGTAGATCTTGGAGAAGCTGTGTTCTCCCGATCTCTATCCGCCGCCAATGGTGCCAGTCCATTGGCGGTCGGATGCAACAAATCGCTTTTTGTATCGCGATTTCTATCTCGCCCTCGTGGCGGTTCCGCCCTCGATTGCTGTCGCGACTGTTCTATTTTCGAGCTGCTGACTTCGCTTCTTGGTCGTTTTGTTGGCGGTGGGTTCCCATCGGTATCTGCTATCCGTTTGCGACTGTCGGGCTCGGGCTGTGATCTCGGGGGAGGATTTCTATTTCTGAAGTCATTGTCAGTATTCACCCAGAAAGTGTGTCGTCACGCCCCAAAATCTTCTCTCGTACCTCTCTCCATTCAGCTCCAACCGGGACTTTTCTATCCTAGAATCTGCAGCCCGACGCGCATCCACTTTGTCCGCCGACGACTTGGCAATCTCTTTCTTTGGAACTTCTCGAGTCGTCGGTGGTGGGGGTAATGGCCTCGCGTGGACAGTGCTACTGTTGCCGTTTGTACGGCTGCTGTCCAGCTTGGCGGGTAATAAGCCATTGTCCAAGGGAGAATGTGGCGACTTCTTTCTGTTCATGTGTTCTTTGAGGGACAACTTCTTCCTAACCTCCGAGCCCTTGTTGTTGTCGGTGGCCTTGGCAGACATCTGGGGCGGTTCGTCGATAATGGCCCAAGGTGGTACTGTGAATAGAACCCCACGATCGGCATCGGACAAGTACGTCTTGTACTGAAGGGGGGCACTGGGGCCGGCGAAATACCAGCCGTCCGGTTTGGGGTATTTGCAGTTGTGGTACAATGAGAGATGGTAAGGGCGTTCCGGAAGTAGATGCTGGGCAACGTATTCTGCATTCTTCTTCGCTCCATCCATCGTTCCTTTCATTGTTTGGACATCGGACTTGCTTGGGTCGTCAAAGAGAGTTTGGATCGGTCGCGCGCTTGTGGTTCCTGATAATGGATCCCTTTCCCTCCTCCTCTTTCCGTTGGAACGGCGTTTTTGAACCCTTAAATGTTGAGGGTCTGGTTTCGGAGGCGCACCCTAAGCCTGATCTATTCTCTGTTCCAGAAGAAGAAGAAAAACACAATAACCGGGAATTGCGCAGCGATGGCGCGCGCGCGCAATTGTACCTATGATTGTGTCGCGCCGTCAGTCACATGTGCCTCAAAACAACCGTCAAACTCGTGGTTATCGCGCCCCAAACGCCAAACAATAGCTTCCGATCTCACGTCGCGGGGCAATTGGAATGATGACTGGGACCGGCGACAACATCCCAGGTTGGGGATATCAAGAAATTCCAGACACGTACTCGTTCGATATTCGGACCGTGATCGCGATGTTACAAATCGGCGGGTTCCCTCCCCTCTCTATCCCAGCCTCCAAACAGCGACCTTATTTTCGCGACGACCAAGACAACACGAGCACATCTCTCGGGAGCGCCCAGAACCGTGGAAACCGTGATGGCGGCCGCATACGTGGGCGGTGTGAAGCTACCGCGAAGTTGGATGATGATGATAACAGAAGCGGGTCCGCGATGCGTGATGTACGGTCAACGAGCCGGCTCGAGAAAAAAATTGTTGTCGGGTGGTTGTTGTGGAGGGGCGCTTGTTTCGGCCAAACGTGGTCCACGGTGATGCTCGCTGCAAGCAAAGGTTCCGGCGTGGTGGTGGTGTGTCTCCAGTGAGTCCACGGTGCAGTAGGAAGCCGAGGGTGGGATTGCCGGGTGCGCGAACAGTGGAGTTCCCTAGGCGCTCGCTGGTTGCAGTGGCAGGTTGGCAGCACGGAACCAGTGCCTGACAACCCTTGACCCTGGGAACCAGCTCCCCCTTCCACAGAGATGCTTGCTTTCCACCGGACTTTTGTGGATTTGGTCCCGTCTCCACTTTCGCCAGCAACTTGAAGTGGGTCCACCCACGGCACGACCCATGGCTCCCTAGGATCCATCTGTGCTGGACATCCATTTAGAACCAAACTTATTTGGGTTTTGGTATGCCGTAAACTTTTTTGAACAGCTTCTTCCGTAAAACTCAATATGGAAAACCAGGTACACATAACGTTGCATCCATTTACACTACTAACTCCAAGATCATAACAGAAGAGTAAAGTAAAAGGAAAAGAAACGAAAAAAGAAAAGCACATGGGCCATTCTCGGTTTAGCGTCCACCAGCCACTATCTATACACAGTACGAAGCACACCCACGGCACTTGGGTCCGATCTCGTCACGGTCCCTCCCCCCCTCCCATCCAACAAAACCTTGAACCACACCCACACCCGACCAGATGTGTGTGACCGGGAAAAATAGAAGGCGCTCTTGGTATCAGCGTTTCCTTATCACCACCTTCACCATCACCACCACCAAACATAGCAATTCTACGGCGCGAACTTTTTATTTTCTCCTTCTATTTTTTAAACAGTTTTGCTGAAACTTACACGCCACCAAAATCCACAAACCCCTCATCTTATCTTGTTTTCCCGCCCTTGCCTTCCTTCGTATTAATCGGACCTATGAACCGAAAAAAGTCGTGATACGTGACACAGGGTTCCTACTTGCCTGAACCTGACATCATCATCACCCATGCACATCACGCTGCATACAATATCTTTCGGTAGAACCGTAGATTGATTGACTGCTATGTAGAACCATCCCACCTTCTTTACACACAACACACACAAACAAAACACAATTCATGTTACATTCAAATTTTATCTCATCAGTCAAGACTCAGGATATATGTATATATCAAAGACCCCGCATCTTCTCGTACTTGAGTGTCTATCTGCGCCTCGATCTATAGACATCGATCGTCAACACCGGTGAAACCTACAACAACATCCACACACATAATCCTCGCTCGTCCCCATCAAACTCGCCGCATTTGTGGTTTTCCCGTACACCCATCTCAATCTTCTAAGGAAAGAGACAATCCAAGGTCCAGCCAGCTTTGGTGCTCGCCGTTGAGATAGATAGAGACCATATTAGGCATGTACAGCAGGAGGGAACCAAGATTCAACTCCCTTCAAGAGAAAGATAACGAAACCCTGCCGACTTTTTGCCTTTCAAACTACCGCCCCCAAATACACGCATAGAAACAAGATATGAATAATTCCGCTGTATGTGCATCCTCGCTCAAAACGGAAAAACCAAATCGACTCAATGCTTGCTTCGGTTCCTTCCACAAACTTTTCTGCGAACTCCTCCGACGTTTCGCAAAACTCGGAGAGATCATCATCTTCATCACACGATACAACAATAGCATAATCCCACACATCTCCCTCTGTAAATATGATGCCGAGTAACAAACCAGCGCTTGCAGCTGTCAGCCGTGATGACCACACAAGAGTAAAGTCTGACGTATGACTCTCGGGAGATTTTTGCGCAAGAGAAACGTTCTTCGAAATTGAGGAGGCCGAATGGTCCCTGGCCATTGACGAGGCAACTATTGAAATTGAGATCATCGCTTTCGGAGCATGTTGAGTCCTGACGAGCAGGAACACATGGCTGCCCGAATTGCAGCAAATAGCTGCTCTTAAGTTGGCAGTGCACCGTTCCGCTCAAACAACAACGGTTCTTTTTGACTTTCCACATCAAGTCCAAAACTTCTTGGAATTCCTCTTCCCGTCCCAAAACGACTCGACGCAAGGGAGTAATTGAGAATCAGTTATCAAGAGTGATATCTTGAACCTCAAAGCAAGGCCTATAACCAAGCTTCAAAAAGAGTAGAGCATGGTCGACTTGCTTGCTGCATCTTCGCAAATATCTGGCTGCTCGCAGTTCCGAGCGAGAAGAAAGCGAACAGTCCGGGTGGTGGAGATATGTTGCAAAGCCCTCGCGGTCAAATTGACTCGCGTAGAGTGGAAGCCCAGCTATCTGGTGACGCAGAAACTCTGATAACCTTCCAAAAAGTTTGCCATTGAAAATACATGATGTAATCTGACAAATGTAAGTCCAAAAAGGACTACACGATTAAATGATAGCGCAAGATCGTAATGGCAGCCGTTCGAAATGTCGATACTGATCATACACCTCGCTATCGGCTCCCAGTAGGTGCAGTAGTAATTTTGATTGATGTTGTTGAGGAAGCCGGCCGGTTGTAAGCCGTGTGCTAAAACCTCGTTCTGACATCTTCACGCATTCAAAAGATGCATGCAGAGGGTGAATGAACTTAGGGGCACCGTGGTCTCAAGGCTGCCACCACTTCGACGTGTTTGAAAAAACAACGTCCCCCAGTTCTGTTTGAAATTTGTATATGTGATTCCGGATTGGGATCACTGAAGTCCATTTGAAACGGACCTGCGGCTACCGTTCCCGTTTGGACTGGAGTCAAGCTTTCTCTTTTTGACGCTGCCCTTGTTGAGACCGTCCTCAGAGAAGTTGCGATTCCCCTGGAGATCTAGCATCATCTTATTCATATTGTCGTCCACTTTTTCAACCTTGCCGGTGTATTCCTGGACTCGGCTTTCAAGC
The DNA here is from genome assembly GCA_033725935.1 of Cladorrhinum sp. PSN259. Taxonomy (NCBI): domain Eukaryota; kingdom Fungi; phylum Ascomycota; class Sordariomycetes; order Sordariales; family Podosporaceae; genus Cladorrhinum; species Cladorrhinum sp. PSN259. The sequence goes on from MU867079.1 coordinate 252,955, forward strand.
TTTTGAATAAGCTTCTTGAGAAAGTCGATATCAGCCTTGAGCTGAGCTTCATTCGGACAGAGCTGCTGGAGGGTCCCGATTAGGTGCTCGGCCAAATGCTTCGTTGTGAGATTGTTGAATCGATCATCTAAGGATTCCACACCAAATTTAACCATCTCGACCTTGGCTTGCAAGTCCTCGAGCACCTGGGCCGAGTTGGAAATCTCTAGCTGTGAGAGCCTCTCGACTTGCTGCCGAACAGTGCTCTCTAAGTTTTCAATCCTCTCCATCAAGGCGGCCAGATCTTTATTCAGTTTGAGAGCCGAGTCGAGTCTAAGCGGCGATGTTGCTGCATCCGGGCTTGTTAAACGCGCCGCGGTGGCAGTTCGCTTAAGTGCGACCTGGACCGGCGCAGGAGTTTGTTCACCGGCCTTTTTCTCCAGCGTCGAAACCCGGGCTCCTAATCGTCCATCTTCACCCCTTAAGTCGTTGATAATTTTCCCAAAACTTTCAGCGAGACCTCCAAGGGAGGAAGTAGTATTAGTGTTAAGAGTGGTTATTTGGGTTTCAAGACTGGTAGCACGGGTTTCGAGATGGTCACGCATTGTATTCATCTTTTGCGTGAGATTTTGCATCCCGGCGCTCGCTTCGGTTACTTGGTGATGAATGGTGTCAATATTGGTTTCAGCATCATCCAGCCGATCGTTGTCATGTTGCTGAGTAAGAAGGATCCTGTTGACGGAAGTCTCCAGTGCTGCTACTCGAGATTCGACTCTGCTGGACTGCATGTTGTCCACCTTGTCTTTAAGGTCTGGGAAACCGAATGACGCCATTTCAGTAGCTGCCTCAACAGCTTCAATATCAACTTGCGCAAGCTTATCTTCAGCTAACCTGAGTCTCGTGTTCAGATCTTCAGCCACTGTCTGAGCCGCGCAGTCTGCTAGATTTGCCTGCAGACCATCGATGAGCCGGTGTAGATCGTTGACGCGGTCCGTCGTTTGGTTTTCCAGAGTCGTGACGGCTGACGTAACAGAGGAAAGGTCCGCCCAGGACACTGCATCTTTTCCGGGATTCAATTTGATGTCACGCAACTGCTTCTCGAAGCCGGCGAGTCGCTCTGAGTGAGCTGATAGACCATTTTGCAGCTCTTCCGCAAGTTCGCCCTTTAACTCTTTGCGGAGGTCGTCGCGTGTGGATTGGCTCTGCGTCTTTTGTCCCTTCACAGTTTCCATCAACTTTCCCACTCGGTTAGTGAACTCAATATGTTGTTGCTTGTTATGCTTTGCAAGATCATCAGCATTCTGGGCCCGCGTCTCGCCGAGCTTCTTGTCGAATCCTTTCTGCATTTCAAGCATCTGTTTGCTGAAGTGTTCTTGCATTGTTTGAATCTGATATTCAAATTCGAGTTTTTGGGTTTTCCGCTCCGTCTGAATTTCTTGAACTAGCTGCTGAAGCCGAGTCTCTTTTTCTTCCTGGTCCTTGAGAGCTTTCATGTGGGCTTCTTGTTGCTGCTGAAGGATGGATTCCAAAGATGCCAACTTAGTTTCAAAAACCTTGCTGGAATCCGGAGAATCAACTGTGAACGTTGGTACCCGACCGGTGAAAAACTTGACAAAGGATGAGATGGCATCAGTTTCTTTTGCTTCAGCTTTATGAAGAGCTTCCTGAAGATCTTTAACATCGCGATCAAGTTTGCTTCGATACTTATTCTGGAGTTCAACAACAGACGGGTACGGCGCATTTTGGTGATTCGACTTGATGTAATCCCTCTCCCTCTGTTTCAGATTTTTCTCCATGATCTCTTGGTGAAGCTTCAGTCTTGCAGAATCCTTCACCGAGTCGCCATACTTCTTCAAAGCCTTGGCGACCTCGGCTGCCTTTGCCTTGTCTGCCGAAACAGGCGCATCTGGCTTTTTGATTTCGCCGTCATTGAGCGAATGCGAGCTGGTCGCTGATTAGGGAGAGGTTCCAGTCAGCATATCGATGGTATAGATTGAATAAGCTATAGTCTTGTATGGGGTATTTTGACTCACAGGTTTTGGGTCGAACGGAATCATCAGGCCGCGGAGCTTCGGGCCGAAACGAAGGATGAGAGAATGAGGGATCACGAGGTGAGTCAGAAGGATACCGGCGAGTTGGCGGACTATCGTCTCGACGGTAACCCTTCTCCCGGTGCTCGTCTCCTCCGCGGTAGCTTCCCCTACGTTGCAACCGGTCGCGAGAACTATCCCGAGGCCTCTCATCCCTAAAATCTCGAATATCACGAGAGCGGCGCCGGTCGCCTGGGTCGTCCGCGGGTGGACGCCGGGCGAAGAGGCTATCCGACCTAGACGCCATGGCAAACCTCTCCCCTGCAGAGCCAATTCCAGGATCGGTCAGGCACCTCTTACTGGGTGTTAGGCTTCAATCTTGAACGGCCAATCTGGCACAGAGCTCTGGTCCTAAATGTCGTTGGTCAGTCATGAAGTTCGGACGGCCCAAGGTTTTGCTTCCGTCTTAAGGACACCAAATTAGGCCTAGGTTCAAGCCACACTGAGCTTCTTCTCCTGGATCGCGCAGATAAGCATCGAATTTATGAGTATTAACACAGGACCGTAAGAATAAAGTTATTGACGCAGGCGAGAAAAAAAATACAATGGTAGGTTTCGACTTTGAAGATAATGACCGTAAAGAGAACATGAAGAAGCGCTGAAGAATTGTCGGTGGTTGACGGAAGCTTGCATTTGAACAGGTGGGAAACAGCGTTGACACTTGTAGGTAGACGGCGCGACGCGCAAATGGAAAATAAAAAAAGAGCTGGGTGAGATACACAAAATGCAGGGTCGGCGATACGATCGGTCAATATATCTGCGTATAAAATGCAAAGCCACATACCTTACTCGTCGATGAAGATTAGATTTCGGTCCAACGGGAATTGCCAGAGGTGTTTTCCAGAGTTGAAAGAATGCGTCGTCGGTTGGGAGGACGAGATTAAACTTTTCGCATGATTTATCCCACCTGGCTGATGAGCTAAACCCTGACCATTAAAGAACATTGGACTCCCCCCAGCGATTAGGTTCTGGCGCGCTCGGGGTAACTGTGGGGTAATGGATTGGTCTCCATCGCTCCAGCGTGCTTGCCGAATGGCCTGGCCAGGGCGGGGGATACCTAGCACAGTGTCTTTGGGGAGGATGCAGGAGGAGCTGAGGAGAGATGAATATAAAGTCAAATCATCCATGTTATCTCAATGACCAATTCACGTGAAACATCTCCGAAGGAGGACCCGCCCGCGGCTTGCGACAAGGCTGAGATGAGCCCGGCCCGGCCTCATTATGTTCATCGAGAAAGCCGTGTGTGTGTTTGCTTCCACATTCTTACACAGTTCACGTGTGATTTAGCGCCACTTTGCCAGATGCAATGAGACCCAATTCAAGGTGGGGGGCAACAACCTGGAACCTATTGAATACGTAACAGCTCGGCAGCTAGTAATCTTTCATGACGGCGTATTCGTACGTTTCAGATTACACAGAACCACACGGCACCAGCCACACTAGTAATTCCAAAAAGCTCGATAAGACGGCATCCTCGATAATCTCATCAGCCTCGCGAAACGAAGAGTCGCGCGTCAACTCGAGGAACGCCAACCCATCTTTTTCGCGATTTGACTTCATACAACACACTGCGCAAGAATGGCTGCTGTAAGTCAAAACCATCCTGAAATACAAGGAGAAAAGAAAGAAAGAAAACTTACACATCATGATATACAGCCTGTTGTCACCATCTCGGAGAGCAAAGAGCTCCGAGGGATCAACCTCATCGCCGCCCACTCCCATATTCGCGGCCTAGGAGTCGATCCTGATACGTTAGAGCCAAGAGCATCTTCACAGGGACTGGTTGGACAGGAGAAAGCACGGAAGGCTGCCGCCATCGTGTTAGAGATGATCAAGCAGGGAAAGATTGCTGGCCGCGCCGTTCTCATCGCTGGCCCCCCGAGGTTCGTCGCAATCGCCTCCCTTAAGGCGCGCATGTGAATCCATATATCGCAGAAACTAATCTTTTTCTCTTGGAATAGCACCGGAAAGACAGCTATCGCAATGGGCATGGCCCAATCCCTCGGCGCCGATGTCCCCTTCACGACCCTCGCTGCCTCCGAGATCTTCTCCCTTGAAATGTCCAAGACCGAAGCCCTCACACAAGCCTTCCGGAAGTCAATTGGGGTCAGAATCAAGGAGGAGAGCGAAATAATGGAAGGAGAGGTCGTCGAGATCCAGATTGACCGGAGCGTGACTGGTGGCGCGAAGCAGGGGAAGCTCACCATCAAGACGACCGACATGGAAGCTATTTACGACATGGGCAGCAAGATGATTGACGCAATGACCAAGGAGCGCGTCATGGCAGGTGATATCATTTCGATTGACAAGTCTTCGGGTAAGATCACGAAGCTCGGCAGATCTTATGCGCGGTCCCGCGACTACGACGCCATGGGTGTCGATACCAAGTTCTTGCAGTGCCCCGATGGCGAGCTGCAAAAGCGCAAGGAGGTTGTACATACCGTCTCTCTGCACGAGATCGACGTCATTAATTCCCGGACGCAAGGCTTCTTGGCTCTGTTCTCCGGCGACACCGGCGAGATTCGCAGTGAGATTCGCGATCAGATCAACACCAAGGTTGCAGAGTGGAAGGAGGAAGGCAAGGCAGAGATCGTCCCGGGTGTGCTCTTCATTGATGAGGTTCACATGCTCGACATCGAATGCTTCTCATACATCAACCGCGCCCTCGAGTCAGATCTAGCTCCCATCGTCATCATGGCCAGCAACAGAGGACACTCCAAGATCCGCGGAACGGACTACAAGAGCCCTCACGGGTTGCCTCTCGATTTCTTGGACCGCGTCGCAATCATCAACACCCACGCTTACGGCGGTGACGAGATTCGCCAGATCTTGTCGATCCGTGCTCAGGAGGAGGAGGTTGATCTGACACCTGATGCTCTGGCTCTTTTGACCAAGATTGGGCAAGAGGCTGGACTTCGCTATGCTAGCAACTTGATCACTACTTCGCAGCTCATCTGCGCAAAGAGGCGCGCGAAGCAGGTCAGCATCGAGGATGTGCAGCGCAGCTTTAAGTTGTTTTATGACCCCACCAGGAGCGTCAAGTTTGTGGCCGAGTCAGAAAAGAGGTTGATTGGCGAGGATGGCAGTGTGGACTTTGCTGCTGCGGGTGCGGCGAACGGCAATGGTGTTGCTGTTCCTGTTGTTCCTGCGCCTGCTGTCGTTGCGGTTCCGCCTACGGTTGGTGGCGACAAGATGGATACGAGCTAGATATTAGACTCCTAAGGCGGTCTGTTGAAGTTGTGAAAATTTGCGTAAAACTTTTGCTAGGCGTTCAAGGGGTGTGGGATCCGGTCAAAAAAGATTTTTTTGTTGTTTTTTCTTATTGTTGAATGATGATGGGCGGGCTTTGTATCCCCCCTTTTTGGCTTTTCGTGTTGTAGAGCAATGAAAAGACTATACTTATATCATAGCTTTAGACGCGAGAGAAAGAGAAAGAACAATTTTTTTCTCTCATTCGGTTTCTCCTCCAAGGGATTCTGGTATACTATGATGATTCGATGTTTACTCTGTTGGAAGAATTTTTTTTTCATATGGGTGTGCGCCATATCTCTCAGAGGTACATACATACATGTATCTTGTTGTCTTTTTCTCTATTGCATGTATTTACGGACTCCCAAATCCATATATATCCTCAAAGCTCTCTTGATAACCATCATCATATGCTCCCTACCTATGTAGATACTTACTGTACAAGTTTTTTATGCTTTAAACTTGTACATACATTTAGTATTTGCAACACTGCTTTTACTTCCATTTTTTTCAGCCTCTTCTTCCACTTCAATATTTGAAGTTATGGTGTGGAGCATATACTTTACGGCATCCCTTTCCATGCTTGATTTTACGTCTTTGTTCTCATATATATATAGAAAAACCATGTTTTTACAAAGAGAGAATGAAGAAATAGTTGAAATATAAAGTTTCTTTCAAAAGGGGGTATCTAATTGTTTTCATTTTCCATGACCGTTTATTTCCCGCAACATACTTTAAACAAATGTTGCAACTCTCGTCCACTCTCCCTCATCGCCAGCCAGTCTGAATTCGACTCCTTCTCCAAAGTACCCAGCAGCCCTCCACGCCTCCATTGTAGGCCCATCAAACGGCCCTTGTTTATTCCCCTCATCCCGTCCATCAATCCACCTAAACTCCCACATCCCCGCCGCTCCTTCAGTTGCACCCTTTTCATCGTCTGGCTCCGCTGGCGGTTCAACCCACTCATCGCCCGTCTCGCTCCTATACAGCCTCACCAGCCTCTCCCTTTCCGTATCGTAGATCTCTGGATAATCCCGTGCCATCAACTTATCCGCCGCATCCGCAATGGCATTGATCACCTCCTTGATCTTAACCTGCTTCGGATCCTCCTTCTCTTCCTTGTCCCCACCATCAACATCCATCGTATCCTTCCCTGCTTTCTTCTTCAGCTTCCACTTTGGTACTTTCTTTGCCGGCTTTCCCTGACTCTTCCTCAACCTAGCCAAAGCATCCAGCGCAGTCTCTCCCCTTTCCAACTTCAAAATTAACTTGCCCAACAAATCTCCAGTCAAGATGCTATCGTTCTCCCTCTGCAACCTGCGCTGTTCTGCCTCTCTCTTCTCGTGCGCAGCAGCAGCCTTCTTCATTTCTTTTTTGCTTACACCCTCCAGCCACCGATCGTGAACCGCATCCGCATCAACAGCTTTCCGAATAAAGTTGCCCGCCTCGTCGAACGCCCCGTCCTCTTGTTCTGCGCGCATATTGAATGCATCAATCTTTGGCGCGTGCTTCTTTAATCCGCCGGCGCCTACTTCCTCGTCTACTGCTTCCTCCGCAATAGCCGCAGCAACAGCCGCCTCATCTTCCGAATCGTCCTCGTCATCGCTGTTGGCGTCTATTCGGATCGTACCTCCACTTTTGCTTTCGCCTTCTTGGCCTTCGATCTGGTTGTCTTCGAGGAACTGTACGCTTTTCTTGTCCTTTTTGCTGCTGCCAGCCTTCTTATCCACCGTATTATTGTTGTCGTCCTCGTCGGAACCACCACCAAACATATCCACCTCGTCGTCGTCGTCATCATCACCGTCGACACCGTTGGCGGCCTTGGAATTGTAATTATCGAGGACATCATTCAGGTCGACATCCTCGGCCGCCTTGCCTTTCTTTTTTCCTCTTGCCTCGGCGCGATTGTTAAAGTTCTCATTGTCGGAATCGGAGTCATATCCGTCGATATTTACGGCGCCGCGTTTCAGGGCGCGCCCAGATGTGCCGATGACATCTGCTGCCAGGACTTCATCTTGTTCTTCTTCGTCATCGGAGTCGGCGGCTGTTGGAGCGAGCGCGGAAGGGTTTCGCACGTCGAATTTAACCTTTTTGCTTGAGCCTCCTTGTTCGCCGTGATGGGTGCGGGCAAAGGCCTCGCCTGCCCTTTTCGGTCGGGCAGCTGAGAATCTGGATGCCATTTTTTTGTGATTGTCTTTGTGAATGCCTACAGTAGGGAGGAATTGGAGATTTCGATGTTTTCGGAGGTGCCTGCCTGGGGTGGCTTTTTTGGTTTGGCTTGACGTCAGATTGTGGCTGGTGGGTTGTTTTGTGGTGTAATTACGGACGTAACGGGACACCGAGAACGGCCAACACGTAAACCAGCTAATGGAGATCAGATACACGTAGTTGAATGTGATTTTATTGTGTTCTTAGCATATAATTATGGCTAAGGATTCAGTCATTACATTGCTGTATCCTGAAAACTGTTTGCCGTGGTATCTAAATGTTGTGGCTGGTTGTACTCGAGACTGCGCACATGAAGAGAGCAGCAAGTTCCCGCCGCTAGTTTAACAAAGGAGAATTCTAGGGCGTGTAACCGGAGAATAATTTGTCGTGTAGAAAGTATTTTCACATCGATGATCATGAATTCGTCTTAGGCTTTTCTGGCAGATAGCTCCGGCGAAGTTAAGCCAAAAGAAAGTTTCGGATGTCAGAAGAGAGGTCGCGCCACAAGATATCCGTAGACGCCACATTAACCCCGCGTAGGCTCCTGGCGCGCACTGTGCTCCGAAGCTTGGGCGCCTGAATGCTGTTACGTATGTCATCAATTGCCTGTGACTACCTTCAAGCTTCGAGGCTTCACCACCAGCTTCCACAATAAATTTATGTTTCTTACTCATAAAGGAACTCAAAAGTATTCCTAACCCCCACAGCCCTCAGCCAGAATATATCCTTCAGCTTTCAACTTTCAACTTCCGAATCTTTCTACCAAGGTTTCCCGAAACGTCATCACATTGGAACAGTCCGCCAGCAACTGAATCCTTGCACATCGACACCATGGTAATTATGCTTCTGCCTCCAACCTTTTTCGACAAACCGACGCTGACCACTTTGCTTGCAGTACAACCCTTGGGGTCCAACTGGCGGCGGCCGACCACGCACCCAACGTTTCGATGAGTACTATCGCGTCTACCCCTTGGTCATGGCCCCAGGGGCCGATCGGCCGGAACTCAACCACGGTTCCAAGATCTTTCTGCCTCCTTCAGCACTCGACAAACTATCGCGATTACATATTCAATGGCCTATAATGTTGGAGCTGGTCAACGGGGGGGCGGGGAAGCACACACACGCCGGTGTGTTGGAATTCGTGGCAGAGGAGGGCAGATCATACATTCCGCAGTGGATGATGCAAACTCTTGGACTTGACGTGGGCGACATGATCCAAATCAAGACAACCTCTCTCGAACTCGCCAGACAAGTCAAGCTGCAGCCTCAATCCACACACTTCCTCGACATTACCGATCCCCGTGCCGTTCTCGAGAAGGCTTTCAGGAACTTCGCTACCTTGACCAAGGGAGATGTCTTCAGTTTCGATTACAATAACGAAATTTATGAGATGGCGGTTTTGGAGGTGAAGCCCGAGACGGACAAGATGGGTGTCTGCATGATTGAGACGGACGTCTCCGTCGACTTTGCACCACCAGTTGGCTATGTTGAGCCTGAGAGACAGCCACGCGCAAGCGGGACCAGCACTCCCCGCAGTGTAGCAGGCGTGGCTCACGGTGGCCTTATGCACAACCAAGGCACCATGGCCCAGGCAATTAATTATGACTCCATCGCACCTAGCGCGGTGGCAGCTCAGATAGGAAATTTCCATGGTGAGGGTCAACGGTTGAGCAAGAAGGGAAGCAAGGCGGGAACGCCAAACCCAGCCACACCTGTTGCTGGCACATCCGCCAACGTCGCAGCTGCTGTTGCTTTACCCAAACGACGAAATAACGGCCCTATGCCGCTACGGCTCCCACCAAATAAGCTGTTCCTGGGTTACGAGGTCAAGCCTGTCAAGACAGCTGCAGATAAGGAGCGAGAGGCGCAGAACGCTAGGCAGCCTCACTTTGCTGGTCAAGGACAGACTCTTAGGGGAGTGGTCAAGCAAGAGGGCGAGGGTGATGCAACTCCAGAGAAGAAGGAGGAACCAAAGGCGGAGGATACCAAGGGGAGGCGACTTGATGGACGGCCAGTCTAGGATGTGGCCAGCATCAGAAAGATTTTATTGCATTATTCGGCGTTTAGTAGGAGTATTACACGGGTTAAGGGATAGGGAGGGAATACAAAGATGATTTGCACCAGCGCATAGAGATTTGACAAGACAAGGGAGAAGAAACCCTGGTCAAGGCTCAAGAGTGGGATGGGTTGGTAATCTTTTTTTGGTATTGACACGTGCATGTATGCAATTTTGAGGATTTTGGTGGCCTCTTGCGCTCAGGTATGATGCGTTGCGTCTTTAAACAAATAAACACCAAGCGGTTTTCGTCTCACTGTTTTCACACTCATAATAATTTGGCCATTGGTGAGGTTGCGAATATGGTCAATGTTTCGGTGCGTGGAAAGGATATTGACTCGGGGGTCTACGACTTTGAGTCGGAACGTTTCCATTTCAAACTGCATATTTCCGATTTCCAAATAAATTCGACTGTCAAAAGTTCATGTGAACAATTACCATTGATGGCAGTGGCTAGGAAGGTTCAGCCAAGAAGAAAACCATCCGATTTTTTGGAGTACGGGCTACACCCTAACCCTTGTATCCCCAGCAAGCAAAGCTCGGTTCAATGACAGCCCCACACTGGCTGCCGAGCTTTGACAGCATGCTCCACTTTGGGGAAGGCAGCCGCTAACTCGATGCAACCGACACAGAACCCAGCAACACTGGAACTGGGGAACTCTCTTCTGAGCTCATCGGTCTTTCTTCCATCCACCTCACAATTCTTCAGGTTTCGTTACACACATTGCACCCTGTTACTTAAATCTCAGATAAGACACTTCAGTTTTGTTGCATTCCAGATTCGATCGCACAAAATTTTCTCTCGTTCTGATGCCGATACAATAGTTCATTCACCATGAGGACTCGAAGTGGTGGTGCAACTACTGCATCACCGGGGAATAATGGGCATGCACTTCGAGCATCGCCGCGCCAAGGATCCCACGGCTGCGATGATCTTGATTATAATAACCCGACGATCACCGCCCGGGTGACAAGAAGCAGCGTGGTTGTCAAGGCTGCACATCCACCTCCTGTGCAATCACAGCTCCCTATCCGCCAGTCCCCTCGGTCGCACAACAAGCGGCCCGCACCGCATACTCCTGCTACAAATGCAAATGTCCGTCGTTCAAAGAGGGCCCGCCTCCAGTCAGGTTCTTATGTGGAGAACACCTCGGATGATGACGATGACCAGGCTGAGACGGCGGAGTGGGAAATTGACAGCAACCCCAGCCCCCGCCAATCAGACATGCTCCATGTGGACCACCAGTCCCAGACTCTTGAAGCCAGGACTTACAAGGCTCCCAAGAGACACACACCCGCCCGACTAAAGTTGCGCACCACCAATCTGGGGTCGCCCAGGAAGGCTGCGAAGGTGCCAGGCGCCGACATCGCAACAAACGGACAAGATGTCACCAAACCCTTCATCCCAGACTGGACGAAAGTGCCCTATATGATCTGGGTCGATATTATGGAGTATGCATCCATCATGACAATCAAGGATGACCGGGATAAAGATGAGCGAAACCGTGCCCAGTGGTTGCTTGCTGCGAGCACGACCTCTCGTCTCCTTTCCGAAGCTGCATTGACAGCCCTCTACCGTGTCCCACCTCTCACCACAAGAGGCATGGCCCATGGACTCACAGCGTTGTTGCTCAAAGACCCAGCGACAACCATGTACCAATACCGATCAAAGATTCATTTTCTGGACATTAATGTAGCCGAGATCGCCATCAAACCTTATAGGGGGGAACCACTCGACTACAACGCCCTCGTCAGTGGTCTTTCGAGGCTCAAATTTCTCGGCTTCTTCCACTGGAAGGATGAACCAGAGTGGCGCACCATGGACCATAACCTTCGCTGGTCTTATCCAGATGAGCTTTTTGAGGCTCTCGAAAAGGCCAATCCTAGGTTGACTCGTTGGATCTGGAACAGGCGGTTTCTGGGCTCCGACATGATGGACTTTTCACAAGTCAAGCGCATCCACCAGACCAAGCCATTTTCGAGATTGAAGCGCCTCGACCTTCTGAACTTCCAGTTGCCTTCGGTTTTGTCGCCACCAAAAGCAGCTGCAGACTCTGAGGAGTTGGCTAAGGTCGCTCAGAATGACCAGCAATTCGTCCAGAAGCTTGCCGACGCAATCATGGCGCTCCCTAACTTGGAGAAACTCTCCGTCGGTTACTCTACAATCGTCAACAACCAATTATTTCCCTTGTTGCCAACGAACCTCAAGTCGCTCACGCTCTTCAAATGTTGGGAGGTTGAAGACAATGGCTTTGCATCCTTTTTGCTTTCGCACGGCAGCCAGCTGGAGCGTTTGAGTCTGAAGCATAATCCGGCGCTTACTTTGTCGTTCCTGACGGTGCTCAAGGCTGCTTGTCCCAAGTTGAAGAGTCTGTCGATGGATTTCCAGACCTTTGCTCAGAGGGAGTACGGCTATGACGATCCTGAGCCTTACTACGACTGGATCTTGACGCCTGATCAGACACCCCAGTGGCCGGCGTCCTTGGAGAAACTGGAGCTGAAGAACATGAAGAAGTGGTCTGCCGAGGCTGCTGAGGTTTTCTTCCGGTCGTTGGTTGATAGCGCGCCGAATCTGCTGAGGCTACGGTGTATCGACATGAAGATCATGCTGGATATTCCGATTCGACAGCGGTCTGAGTTTAGGGATAAGTGGGTGCCGAGACTTGCGAAGGTGTTTTTGAGGGAGCAGACTGATCCGTTGCCGATTCATACGCTCAGGCCGGAGGTCTTCAGGCCAGACCATGCGGTGATGCGGGTTTCGAAGGTTTCGCCGAATAAGCAAGCCCAGAAGCGCAGCTCGTGGGCAGAGACGGAGAGTCCTGTCCGGTTGAGCAGCAGGATTCTTGCGGTGAGTCAGGAAGCTGCAAGTCAGTTGCTATCATTCTCTGCTGCGGTGAGTGGATCAAGTCAGTCTTCTCGGGCTAGTAGTGTGGTGCGGGATTTGAGGACTGGTTTATCGAGACCTAGTTATGCGGAGCCTGATACTGATGATGACGATGATGACGATATGGTTCTCGAGGATGACGAAGAGGTTGTGGTTGGTAATGATGAAGAGGCGGAGACCAAAAAAGAGGCTGAGCCGATTCTTTTCCGTCAGGGCTTGTGCGAAAAGGTCGAGATCCTGATTGATAATCAGAAGCTGGCTGAGCATACGTACAAGATGAATGATTTTCTGGATCATGAGGAAGGGGATAGCGAGGATGACGCAAGCGATGAAGATTGGAATGGGAATGATTCTGTTGATGAGGATGTGAGGTTGGCTTGGTAAATATACGTTCGTTGAGTTTGGCTTTCTCGCTACTCTGGGTACAAACTGTGGGGTGAGAATTTCGACCGGCGTTTGGGAGGAATTTCCTGCACAATATGGGCGGTGGTGGCGTTTTAAGGACGATATTATGCGGCGTTTCGGTCTACTTACTCGCTTCGAAGGCTCTATATATACAGCATCTGCTTTTCGGCGTCGGAGGAGGCATATACATACAGCAGCATCTGGTTTTTGGTCGAATATGGACATTGGGACCATGACATGGCAGGCTGGGCTGGACAATCGGGTAAACAGGACGCATACGACAAGGAAAGATACCAGGGGATTCACAATGATCAACTTTGTTTAAAACATATTTACAGATAGTTTCGAGGATTTGGGGGTTTACTAAAGCTGGTATAACGGGACAAGTACTTATAAACTATAATCAGATTTTTAAAGAATCAACAACTGGGACATTGGTGCACGTTAAAGGCGAGGGCGGTGTGTGTGTGTGTGTGTGTGTGTGTGTGTCTATGGAGTAGGTAGGGTTGTGGACTCTTGTGTTCATGTTGAGTAGTTTAATAATTCGGAGTTGCGCTGTGATGGTTGACTGTCAGCTTGAAGTCGGTGCTTATGTAGGGCCAAATAATCATGGTCATAAACTCCAGTGAGAAACAGTTGCAATGTTTTTAGCATTTTGTATTAGACAAGATGGAATTGGTTCGAGACGGGAGGCTGAAACAGGTTCTCTCATTGAACATCTTTGCAAACCTCTACAGCTTGAACAAATCGAACGGTTCTAGATTGCGTCAACTCTCCCTCCCTTTCCCCCCCTCACTAAGGTTGATACATGATGAAATTTAGGTTTATCTACTACACAAACATACGATAAATGTTATCACTAGTTACCTAACATGTGATAGTTGAGCTGTTTGGCTGGATGCACGACAGTTTAATTACGTTCCTTAAAAAGAAAAGTCTTGCCTTTTGGATGTTTTCAATTTGTGATGGAAAATTTACAAGACTGACTTTAGGTTTTAGGAGGAAAACCCATCTTCTAATTCTTCCGCTATCACTTTTACTGTCTTGAGCAATTTGAGTTTTCGTCTCTACGTTTCTGTACTGGCTCTCGTCTCCTTTCGCTCGTTGGTTGGGTGGTTCTGTGTCTATATCTATATGTTTACAGGTCTACAAACGGCAAGTACATGCACGGGGGGCCGGCCTGACCGCTGCAGAGATCGAAAGCAGACCAAGCCAGATACTCAAATACATGTATACCGCAGGACCCGATGACCCAGCTCTCTAAAAGACTTGATTCAACATCTTCAGTCACTGCTCACCCATCACAACATCTCACAGTATCACTGTACCTACCTAGAAACTTTCAGCCGTAGACCTTGAAGCGTTCCGTTTTAGTACATGGAAAATACAATCAAGGCTGTGTTTTATTATCATAAGAAACTCGACACAAATTTTGAAAGTAAAACAAACACCAAAATGAACAGCGTTAAGAGTGTCTGTAAGATTAAACCACAAAAGTGGTCGTACAGGTCATGTCACGGGAAGAAAGATGGAATATTCTTCCTCTTTGCGAAGCTGTCGACGCCGTCTGGTATTCGCCGGCATGAGGTTGTTCCACATTTGGGAGATCCAGATTTCTGTCCCCCGCGGTGGTCTAGAATGTTGACATTGTCATTGGTGGTGTGGTGGTAAGTTGTAGGCTGGTGTTTCCGCCCTGTTATCTTGGAAGCTCTGCAACCTCGCCATCGATAGGCAGCTATGCGGTGCCATTCATTGATCTTACCACTGTGAGCATCAACTTTCAAGATTTCACAGCCGAGCTTTTCCATATCAACTCTACTCTGTAGGTAGATGATCGACCGGTTTGATTTTATTTTCGTCGGTGGCTTGCTGTGACAGCCTGGTAGAGTCTAGAATACTGTCGGTACTGGGAGGATTTTCTGGAGCTCTCGGTGTGTCACTCATTGTCACTGACAATACCTGTCATGACGCCGAGGAAAGAGCAAGAGTGCTGCGCTCCACAAGGCCGGGGCCTGGTGGTGATCTTGGGGGTTTTAAGGTTTCTTGGCGTTTTTTGGGGCGGAGAGCCAGGAACGTTTTGAATTGCTTCGAATTGGTGAAGCGTAATTCGCGGTGTCCTGGGAGAGAGACTCACGTAGGTATGTGAAGTCGTATCTTATGATGCTCGTTTCACTGCGATTGAGAGACTTCGAACTCACAACCTCATCTTGATCTTGGACTGGCGACTAACACCAGGACGTTTGATTCCCGTTACGCTCCATTGCTCGTTTCTTTCGAAGCGAAATGGCCAAAAAGGTTGCCTACAGAACGTTTCTCTCGCTATGATCTTTGTTTTGATATTTAGGCGAAAGGATACTTCTCATAATTCCACCTGGAAACAAGGCAATGAAAAGAGGAGGTTTCTACAGCCTTGTGTCTCCGTCAGCCGTATTATTGAGCATCAACGTAACCTCGACAATGCCGCAAATTGATAACTTCTCTCACCAAATACATGAATCTATTTGCATTGCAAATATTCGGGCCTTTTGATAGTATGACCCAATAGGTTGAACAGGACTCCTCACAGGTCATTGACAGTTGTGAGCCGTCATGGAAATCAGGGCAACATTTGATTTTGATTCCTCTGGAATGAAGGCTCCCTGACGCTCTGTCCGGTTCTGGCCCATTCTGATTGTGTAGGGAGTGTTTCTTTGTGGTAATTGCTGCTTAATATCCTGTCGTAAGAGTTCTCTTCGCCCTTCTGAATGTTCGCACTCATTTGGTCTGCCCCAGTTAATTGGTGAGAATGGGTGGCTCGAGCGCTCACACGATGGCCTTTCGTCGACGCTTTTCAGGCACATTAGTGAAAGAGTTTGATGCGAAAGCTCTTATTCTCAAGTTGACCTCAGTAATTCTATCTTCTAGAACACGTAAGTATTTCTCGTGGTGGTGGGCCTCAAGTTCGAGGAGGTCAAATTTCACCAGCCTCGGCACCCGGCTCACATTATCATGATTCATGCGCGGCCAACAAGTTTGATATATACTTGACAGGAATGTCCACGGCTGATATTTTTGCCTATCGGACAGACTAGATTGATGAACGTCACTACCAAGGTAGTTCACCGGACCTTTTTTCTTGCATGCAGGCAGTACTAGTAGGATGGAAGACACAACCTGACTTACCCGCTTTTTCTTTTCCTTTCCGGAACACAAATCCTCCTTCCGCATACTTCTATCCACATGACGGGTCATAATTGAGAAAACCTAGAATTCTTGTTGAAGCGGAGAGGCGAGCAGCCTCCAGGCTCCGCTCCTCAAACCCCAGCTGCTCACTTCCTTTTCTTTCCGCCAACTCTCTCGCCAAAACATTGACGGCGAGGAGAGCTGCAGCCCATTTCTTTTTCAAACCGGAGTACAGGACTTGCTGCGGTTTTTCAATTTCAAAGATTTGTCGGTTCCTGGGGGCTGATTACCCTGGGCGCGGCAAGGCTCCCCACACCTCGGACCTGCCGCCAGCTTACACCTTACATCAAACAACAGCTTGCTCGTTTTCAAACAATCAATCAAATCGCATCCCAGACGTCACCACGTCTTCAACTGTCTTTCCATCAAGAGACCTTACACAAGACGCAGGTATCCTTCGCATCTCATCCATGGCACGTCAAAAAGTTTGCTAACAAGGCTGACAGAATCTCCCGAGTCTTCGGTCGTGGCAAAGACCTCGAGAATTCGACCATCGCTGAATTCATCAAAGGCTCTGACAGCAAACTTTGCTATTGAAGACTCGAGAGACAACCGAATTGGTCGCTCCTGCAAAGACTACGAGGGCGCTGGTGCTAAAGTTTGCACCTTCTTTCGATTGGTATGGGACCCTCCCCGTTCCTCTCACACACAACCCCGCACTTCCTAACAACCCCCTATCCGAATTCTTTTTTTGGACACAACCACATCCATTTCTTTGAATATCACCGAACAATCAATTCAAATCATTTTTAAACTTTGATGCTGAGACTGGAATCCAGATACCTCGGTGACCAGGGAGCGTTAGCACGTTAACACGGTACCATCCCTGTCAATACGCGGCCCACCGAAATCCACAGTACCTCGCTACCGCGACGCGACGCGCCGCTAACCCTGTCCAGTTGCCAGAGCACCAGCAATTTGGCGGTCCACAACGAGCCACTCTTGCCCATTCTTTCAGTGGCACAAAAGTTACGGGGGATCGCGAGATCGCGAATAGAGTCTCCAGTTTGTTCTCGGCTGGTGTTGGGTTGTCAGTCATCGCACATACGGTACGCGTCTTTTCTCCCCTTTTCTGCTTCTTATAATAATACCTCAATGTTGGCATGAGGATACAACATACCCAAGTGGGTGGCGGTGGATGGCTGGACTCGAGTAAATCCATGGATGTTGTTGTTGAATCGTGTCGGATCCTGTCTCCTGAATCTGCAACATGCATTGGCATACATTGATCGAGCAAGCGCCACATGAAGTAAACTCACTCACTGGTAACACTTGTTGTAATCTTGTCTGCCAGTTGTCAGGGTGCCTTAATTACCCTCTTGGCTACCTACATACATTTATCTTCATCTCATCGCACTTACTCACTCTCTCCCTCCTTTCCGTTCGGAAAGGCTATCCGGTAAATATCCTGCCGAGACCATCATCATCATCTCCTTCACCATTCATCAAATCATCAATTTTTTCATCATCAATCCATAACCTCTCTCTCATATCATCCAAGAGAAAACAATGGTTCTTTCTCATAACCACTCATCATCTCCTTCACCCTCCGCTTGATTGTCATCTTTATCAAACACGAAAAACAAACATTTTTCCCTTTTTTACTCTACGGACGCTAATGCAACCTGAATCACAGCGATGACGGCGATAAACCAGAAAAATCGTGGTTTGCCATTCCTACACCGGAACTGGCTGAAAACTACGAATCATTGGGACAAGATGGGCAGTAAGGCATCGGTACAGACGAAAGATTCTGGAGATCGACGCCCCGACCAGGAAGAAGATGCCCGAGCAGTCAAGCGTCGTCGCATCCAGAATGCATACGACGGGTTTCCATTATACGAAAACTACGCCAAATCACAGCGCGCTCTCCGGATTGAGATTCTCAAAGTCAGCCACAAAGATGCGCCGAGGGTAAAAAATGGTATCATGAATGGTCTCGTTCCGCCAAACGTTAGAGACGTCACTCAGATCAAAGCACGCTGCAAGCTTTCAATATGGGGTGGCCAAGGAGGTCATCAGGTCATGCTTCATGTTGACAGTCAGGTGTGCGATATCAAGGTTTTCAAGAATCCTGCCGGCTCCTCATCAATGGCTCGGTTTTATTCGATCAAGCCGTTCCACATCCCAGATGAAAAGATTTTTCTCGAGCGCGATGACGATGCCGTTTTCGGTTTGGCCAGCAGCTACTCTTTTCAGATCGAACTCGAATCTGCTGGCGATCCCAATTGGCCACCAAGCGAGCTCGTGGCCATGGACGACGATTCGCTATACAACCGCGGCCTTCCCCGTCGACAATGGATGCTCACAGCCCACATCGCTGATATCTTCGGTACTAACCGCAATCGCAAGACCATGAGGTTGAGGGTGAGGAAGAATCCAAATCACGAGGTTTCAACAAACTTTTTGATGGATGTGGATGTTCGCTGGGTGACGAATATTTCAAGTCAGCTCGCTATGGGGGAGCAGACCAAAGATGTTTTGCCATCCATCATGGTGATAGACCCCAATGAGCCTCCCAGACCTGTTGTTGACCTCACCGTCAGTGAGAATGGCGTTGCTGCTCCTACTCCAGCTACCAATGGTGTCAACGGTTTGAACGGGATCAATGGTCACTTGGTCAATGGCGAGGCAGAAAGACTATTCCAAAATGGCCACACACCTCCCGACACCCCAGAGGAAGTTGTACTTGCTGAAGGAGAAACGACACCTAGCAGATCTCGTCGATCCAGACAAGATATCAACTACAATGTCAAGCAACTTTGGAGTAAAGCGATTGGCAAGGAGGCGAGGAAACGGAGGAAGCTCAGCACAGAGGAGCAGGCGCAGTTAGACGAGCACACAATCACTTATCTCCTTCCTCCAGAGCAGGTCCAGACCGAACATTTCGGATGTCTGCTGTGCGGAGCTGAGAATGAGAGACTGAGTCAACTGCGCGCGCATTACCTCAGTCATCCTCAGTATGATTTTGAATTTCAACCACGGGCGAAGGGAGGCTACTGCGTGACGGTGAAGCCGTCTGCTGATGGGCCTGAGGGATCCCCGCTGAGACCAAAGATTTACCAGCTGGGCTTACCAGTCAGGCCGTTGGATCTGGATAAGCTTGTTGAAGGGGATGAGTCATGGGTTGCTGAGAGGATGGGACCTGAGAACGACAAGTTGGTTCAGGTGAATGCTGAGAGGCCCGGCCATGTTGCCAAACCACAACAGGTATTTCCATTCAACCGTTTCACTGTGTTTTCAAATATTGACAATGTATTTCAGAAACCGACAATCATTCCACGCAAAATACAACGGAAACCTGTCTTGGTACCCCATACGAAACAGCCACTCTTCGACCCGCTCTCCAAAGTCCCGTTGACACCAGGCCAACCAGTCCCATTTTACCCAATCGACGACGCATGGCTTTTGCTTAAACATCGCGAAAACCTGCAGGATTTTATTGATCTGAACCCGGAAGAAAAGGAGTATCTCCAAGAGTGGGATAATTTTATCCTGCGCAAGCATCTGAGTTCGCAACAGTACTTGCCTCGAGCGTTCAACGAGTTCGTCAGCCTGAAAGCTGCTTGGATCGTTGAGAGCAAGGCACGAGGAGAGGAGTTCGCCAAGCACGTGAGCTTGTTGCTCACCAGAAGTGTTGTTGGTGATCAGGAGATCTCGGAAGCTACTAAGGTCTTGAATGAGGCTAGACGGGCCGCTCAAGCTGGTGGACCCAAACAATCAGGGTCTGCCGAGAAGACAACAAGGAAGAGGAGGGGAGGTGGGTGTTGTGGGAAGTGTGGGGAGGTCGTGGGGGTTTGCGGAATGGTCGTTTGTGCCAACAAGCAATGCAAAGGCAGACTCTACCACGATACATGCACCGGTATCGTCGACGCCAATAACGCGCCAGGATGGAAGTGTGAGGCTTGTTCCTCTTCTTCTTTTTCTCCTTTTTCATCAACTGGATCTCCGTCTGAACAACTGATGCAGCAGTCAACATCTGCTTAGAAGGGTATTGATAGTGACGCCGAGGATGGGAGATTACGTGGAGGGGGAGGGAAAGAAGGAGAGAGAGAGGAAAAGGCTGAAGATGATGGGTTTGATACTAGGGTTACTATACCTCCAAAGGCGCCATGGACCTTTGCTAATATTAATGCTTCGCCACCCGACGACGAGGAGGATGACGAAGACAACTTGCATCCGCTAAGAATTGTGAAACCTCATACTCCTCCTGCTGCTCTTGGGAACGCTTCTCGAACAACAACAACCAGAGAGCGGACTAGTAATACTCGGACTACTACCACTCGAACTACTGCAGCCCGAGTCAATAGTATTCATCCTTATCGTTCTGGCCTTTGGGCTTCTCTTCGAAGGGAGCGGGTTTCTGGTAGTCAGAGTGAGAGTCAAAGTCGGCTTGGGAGGAGTGAGTTGATTAAGAATTATGAGCGGGCTTCTAGGGATTCGAGGCGACAGGCGGTTGGGCATTTGAGACAATTGAGTCAGTCGAGGAGTTTGAGGGGCGTGACGCGGGGAAGGAGTGTTGTTTCTGCTATTGCTCCTACTTCTACTTCTATTTCTGGTCCTCCTTCTGCTTTTCCTTCTGGTCCTCCTTCGGCTTTCGGCTGGGGTGGTGGTAATGTTGGTGACGGTGGAACAACACGGACAGGGCGTGGTGGCAATACCATCATCTGGGGTACGGATGCTACTGCTCCTGCTTCTGTTACTGGCGTTGCTGGCATTGCTAACAGCGTTGTTCAGGATTCGAACGACGTTGCTGATGCTGATGCTGGCAACAATAGTGACAGTAGCGATGAGCCTTTAATAAATCGGAGTAGGCTGCGAGGGGGCCATGGTATTGTTGCTGCTATGAATACTGCCGTTACTACTGTTACCAGTGTTGGTGCGGACCAGGATCATGATTCTTCTATTGGGAGCGACGAGCCGCTTATTCGACGACTTTCGCCGAGACGGGTTGCTGGGAGTCAGGGTTGGACGATGGGAGAGAAAGTCCAGGACAGTGCTGATTCCTCCCTCAGCAGCAATGAGCCGCTCATTCGTCATCGACTTTCGCGAAACCCAGTTGCTGCGGCGCCTGCTGTTGCACCTCTTACCACCCGTGCTGCTGCTGCGCGTTTGGCGAAGCAGGAAAAGGAGGAGAAGAAGACTCCCGAGTCCGAAGGCGGTAGTGATGATGATTCAATGATCAATAAACGGGGACGGAGAGTACAAGCCAGCGCACCGCAGGCACCACCGGCACCTACTAGTAGGAGAGGTAGACATCTTCGAGCTTCTCAATCTCAAGTTTCTCAACGGCCGTCGAAAGGAAGTGGGAGGGGCAAAGACGAAACCGAATCTTTGGTGGAAGCCTAGCATATTCATTCCATTAGGAGGAAGAAGAAGTAATATAAACTCTGGTGAATGGAAGGCGGGGAAATGAGGAACGGGAAGTGGGGGTAAACTTTCTTTGTTAAATATGTATATATAATATATATTTTTCGGCGGTGCATTATTTGCTTAAGAAGGAAGGAAAGGAAAGGAATTACAACGGGTGGTGGGGAATGGTGGTTATCTTAAAGTTTTACGGGAGGGCATTAACAAATTTGGAGGTTTGTGTGTGCGTGTGTGGTTGCTCTGCTGTGCTGTATTTGTACAAAGGGACGAGCGAGCGGGGCCAAAGCAAATAAGGGGAAGAGGAGGGAGGAAGGAAGGAAGTTTAGAGAAGTTAAAGAAAGGGGAGATGGGGTGCTAGATAAATTTCGTTTCTTGTTGTTTTTTTGCGATGGTAAAGGTAGCGAATGTAATATTTGCTTTTTTTTTTAATGACCTATGTATTGCTTTTGTTTGTTTGTTGTTGTACATACTATGCACATACAGTGGCAACAAGACAAGAGAAAACGGGGGCAGGGCAGTCAAGAGGGAAGAAGGGAAATATGAGCATGATGATTCTGCTGATTGAAAGAAAAAAATTTAAAAAAAATCCTTGTTTGTGTTCCGGTGAAAAGGGTTGGTGATAATTGTGGATGCTGAAGAAGTTGTGTGAGTGAGTGAAGTGAGTTGCATTGTGTCGAGAGTCAGAAGCAAACTATCCATACTATGATACGGTGTGGGTGTGGGGGACATATAACTCGATCGAGTGAAGTAATTACGGCTTTTAGAAAAGTATAAATAAATAGTCCTTGAAAACCCTCTACCTGAATCGTGCTTTTTCGAATTTTTTTTTAAAATATTCTACTTTAAGATGTATTAGCCCAGTAAAAGGAACGGTAAATTAAAATATGAAATAGAAATAAATAAAAAGGCTCAGTTCAGTTGTCCTACCCCTCCTCCTCATCCTCCTCCTCGGTTGAGAGTCCCGAGAGAAGCTGTAGGTAATGAGATTTGACGTTTATAAAGAGAATTGAGTTTTTTTAAAAAAAAAAATTTACACGTATCAGATCTTCATGGCTGATGAGCAATGAGACAAGTAATTAGCAGTAGCAGCATCATTCGAAGTCAAAGTTTTGTGGTTTGTATCCGAGGATCATGTAAGTCCAAGGAACAGAATAGTATTCTCGATTCCATTTAGGAGAGGGCAAAAATCCGATAATGCGAGCGAGAGGAGATGCGAGTGGTGAAGGGCTGGGTTATGAAATGGATGTAGAGTACGTTTTTCGTTATAAATATATATATATATATATAACAACTCTCGCTCGTTGGGGGGGGGGGTGGTTGATATACGCGGTAATTCGCTTCACACACATACATATATATAACGTAGTTAGATTTGCATGGTTGTAGTAAAGTAAAAAGATAATGAAGGTATATCAAACCGGGATGTTACATCTATCGACTGTAAAGCTCTCTTGGATTTTCTTTTTGCCTTTATTTACTTGGGTAAAAACAATGAAAGACTCAGGAATTACCGCACTAGATAGATGGTAGTTGAGCTATTGATCATCCAGTGGGTAACATTAGCATAGATAATGCAAATGAGAAGAAGAAGAAGAAGAAGAAGAAGAAGAAGAAGAAGAAGAAGAAGAAGAAGAAGAAGAAGAAGAAGAAGAAGAAGAAGAAATAAACTCAAAAATCATTACCTACATTCGTTAATAAAGGACACAACATACTTATCCTCATTTTTAACCTGCATAAAACCTAATTAACAATAACTTTTACCGTGCTTCCTTCTTTCCCAAATGCGAATTCTCAGCTTATAGATATCGTCTATATGGCACCAGATATCAGCCACAAGCGGAGTGAGTGCGTTAGTCAGTGTCGTCACAAAATAAGTGTAGTACTTCGCCCCCTTTCCGCAACTAACATGAAGTTCATTCTTTTAAATTCTAAATGAAGCGTGATGAGCCATCCATCTGTGATTTTGTGACTCTGCCCTATCTAACTGAAAAAAGGGACAAAACAACCGAGAGTTAAAGACACGATTAAGAAGAAAAAAAAATCGAGAGAGAGAGTTAGAGTTAGAGTTCAATCTCGGAATCTGTAACGGAGAGAGGGTCGGTTACTTACTCACTCCTTGCACTTTCACTTGAGCCGGTGCGTGCCACTCAAGGAAGAGGGATAAATAGCACATGGAATATTGATTGGGAGGCAGCAGGCCATCGTGAAGATTAAGTTAATAGATTGTTGCCATAAATGCATGAAGTGAAGATGTAATTTGATGGGTACAGTAGCCAAGGGACACTGTAACAAAACCGGGGATGTGAACGGAACAAAGTAGTAATATCTTGGACACAGAACAACACATTCATTTCTTCCCCTTTTGTCTCTACTCTAGACCACCCTAAACCCCGAGCCTTGAGTCTAACAATGAATGCCCATACCCCCAAGGCGGTTCTAAAAATAAAAAAAGAATAATCAAAACAATGTCTCTTCTAACCAAAAAAGACCCTTTGCCCCTGCCCTACTCAAAAGTATCCCAAAAAGCCCTAATAAAACGAGGAAAGAAAATAATAATACTAGAAACCCAGTACAGAAGACTAACCCGCTTGCATTTCTTCACCCAATCATTAAGTAAACAATAACCATCAGACCAAAGCATTACCTAGCCGCAATTCCATTCCCATTACCATTCACAACAATCCCATCCCCCTTCCTCCAGGTATCCGCCGCCCTGGTGCCAGGCGCCAACCAAGCCGCATTACTGGCTCCTCTCTGTCTTCCTCCCCCCGAGGAATGTGGCTCACCGTCTGTCTTCTTAGAATCAGCCAGAGCCGAGCTCGGTCTCGACAGGACAGCACCGTTACTGTATCCGTATCCATTAGAATACCCGCCTACATTAATGGGGGCCGAAGGTGTAGAAGACACAGAATTGAGAGGCAAGATGGGCTGATTCCTCCTAGTCTCAGTCAATGTCCTAGCCCTCTGGTCTGCCTTATTCTTCTCAGAGCTCCTATCGTACAGATACAGTCCCAGGAACGTCAGGGAGATACCGACGGCTTGAAGCCTGGTTGTGGAGGAGCGGAACCAGATGATTGCAATGGTGATGACGAATACTCTCTTGATAAGACTGGCAACCGAGTACGTAACTGGTGACACTGTAGACAGCAAAACGAAAGCAAGAATATTTTGTCCAAAGTGGAAGGTGCCGTTGAAGATGTACTCCACAGTGAGGCGACCATGATCGAAGGAATTGGGAGCAACTGTAAGGTCGACGGAGCCGTCATAGAGGAAGTCTGTGAGGATGTGGAATCCTTCACTCCAGAACCAGATTGGTACAGTCAAAATGAAGGCCATGCCGGAGGAATAGCACAGCAAATTCAGCTTGTCCAGCTTCTTAGACTTTGCGCCGAGTCCTTCTGCTTCTGCACGAGCGGCTTCATTGAACAATCGCTTGGAAAAGATATTTTGTGTTACAAAGATGATTGTTGCCAGCAGAGCGTATAGAATTCCCAAGAATTGACCATTGAATGTATGGCTACTTGAGCAGGCAAGCATAACACCAATGGTCAAGGGGATGAGCGAGAGATATGTGGCTTTAGGATATCGGATATCAAAGATCAATCGGTAGGCAAGGACGGTGAATAAGGGGGAGAGACCCTTGATCGTGTGGACGAGAGACACCGGAATCTTTGAAGTGGCTGTCGAGCTGAGGAGATGACCTCCTATTTGGAATGCCGCAAGGGGGAGAGTGGTTCGGATCACATCGCGAGATGGGTATCTAACCGGGTTCTTGAGCGCTGGGATGGCGGTTCGGATATTTGGGAAGGTCTGCGCGAGGTAGGAGAATAAGAGGCAGTAGGATGAGACAAAGGCGAATTGTACGAGGGTCAGAGTCGCAGGTTTGTCGAAAGCTGTGAGGATGGATTTTGAGGATGTATTGGTTAGAGCTGAGGACCAGTACCAGGCAACACAAAGCATCTGAGGGACCACACCAGTCAGTAAGTGGAGGGGTAGGAGGGAGAGGGTGAGAGAGAAAGTAAGAGACGGAACATACAATCAGCTTCCATGACACTGGGGCGCGGAGGGCATCCGCAATCTCGTGGGCGTTCTCTCTCATGCTACCGGCTCGCAAACGTTGGATGGCATTGCTGATGCTGCTTTTTCGCCGGACGTGTCCATGGCCATTGGCGGCGTAAGAGTAGCTGGAGGGTGGTGGCTTCGTGGACCATTTTACTCTGCTGTCGCGACGGACGTGATTGCTCGACGAGGAATGGGAGTAGCCATTCTGCTGCTTCCCTTCGGAAACGTGGCCGGCATCAAAGTCGGGAAACTTCTCTGTGCCGCCATGTGCTGCGTGCGTAGGCGCTGTGGAATGTGGCATTGTGAACGAGTGTGATGATGGTTGAGGTGCTGCAGGTCATCTACGTGATCATTGTTTCTCTGTTACAGAAAGCCCCAACAACTGAAAACACAAAAGTCATGCACCCGCCGGGGTCAGCCAGTTTAGGTTGTTTGACGTTTGACTGCCGTTCCGAGTTCGTGGTCGATTAAGCTCTCTTGGCGCTGCCAATCCATTGCTTCAGAACAAGCACGCGCGCTGAAGACTTCCAGGGGATCCAGACCCCTTGCGTGGCTTTTTTTTTTCTTTGGGGCCCAGGTTACTGTTGCAACTGGCTCCTGCCTCCATCCTGCGCCCCTGAATTGGCACCGCCACATTTACATCTCAAACTTGAAAGATGCGAAACACCAGCCACACCTACTCTTTGAGGACGGACTTGGCATTGAAACTTTTGGGGCGCGTGCAATTGACAATCAGTGAATGCTATCAACTAAAAGTCGCGACGCCAACTCCACCATCCATTCAGCTATCAACTAATACCCAAGCGAGCATTATTCTTTCCCAAATACCCACAATAACAACACCTTTGAATCAAAGATAATAATACTTTTCGATTTCAAAGAGCCCCGGGCTCTCAGCTGTTCAAAATGGCTGCAACAAAGATGACCAAGAACCAGATGCGCCGGGCGAAGAAGAAGGAACAGAAAAAGATAGAGCCCAACGTTTGTATTACTCCCCCCATCCGGATCGCATCATCTAACAATGTATACCAGGGCGTATCAACACCCGCAGAGAATCAGGATGAGACACCAAAAGACGATGCCGTCCCATCCGCTGAGGATAACAACCAATCCGACAACCTCGAGGTCAAGAAGGACCCCGATGTCGACACCAAGATGGAAGCAGACGGACCAGCCCTCGATGATATCACAGAAGACGACCCAGCATTCGCCGAATACAAGCGACTGTTACAAGACAAGAACTTCACCATGAGCCTGGACGAGGACGGAGCAACAGGGGATGCCAACGGTACAGGCAACAAGGGCGAAGTGTTCTTCGACCAAGACGACGAGATTCCCAGCGAAGATGAGGAGGCGGAACCGAAAATGTCCAAGAAGAAGCGAAAGAAGTTGAACAAGCTCTCTATTGCAGAGCTCAAGGCACTGGTGGCGAACCCCGAAGTGGTCGAATGGCAAGACGTCTCATCCTCTGATCCACGCTTGTTGGTCCAGATCAAGGCGCAACGAAACATCGTCCCTGTTCCCACACACTGGTCTCTTAAGCGCGAATATCTCTCAAGTAAAAGAGGTATCGAGAAGCCACCATTCAAGCTTCCCAAATTCATCGCCGAGACGGGCATCACAGAAATGCGTGACGCAGTCCTCGAGAAGCAAGCCGAACAAACCCTGAAACAAAAACAACGCGAGAGGGTCCAACCAAAGATGGGCAAGCTCGACATCGACTACCAAAGGCTCTATGACGCCTTCTTCAGACACCAGACTAAACCTGACCTGACCAGATTCGGTGACGTCTACTACGAAGGAAAAGAATGGGAAGCAGACTACAAGATCTTCAAAGCGGGAGATCTAAGCGATGGTCTGCGAGAAGCACTAGGCATGCAGCCTGGTTTCCCCCCTCCATGGCTCCTTCAACAACAGCGCGTCGGCCCACCGCCTTCATATCCTACCCTCAAGATCCCAGGTCTCAATGCTCCCCTCCCACCTGGAGCTTCTTGGGGATTCCAACCCGGACAATGGGGTAAGCCACCCCTAGACGAATACAACCGCCCCCTTTACGGAGGTGACATCTTCGGTATCATGGCCGGTCAGCCAGGGTATCCGGGTGCACAACCCACCGCTGGCGGCGCACAACCAGCCGCAGCAGCAGCAGCAGGTTATATCCCCCCTCTCACTGAGCCGATCGAGCGTACCCTCTGGGGAGAACTCCAACCACCAGCAGAGGAATCAGAAGAGGAAGATTCAGAAGAAGAAGACGAGGATGAAGAAGACTCCGACGATGATATCCCCCCTGGCCACGGAGGCACCGATACAGTTTCCGGTCTTGAGACACCAGGTGGGTACGCCAGCACTATCAACCCAGGCGGTGATGCTTCGGGCGTCGAAACCAGTATGGCGGGTGAATTCGACCTGCGCAAGACGCGTCGCGGTTATGAAACAGAAGAATCCTCCCACCCGAGGTCTGCATACACGGTCATCCCCGAACGACAAACAAGAGTGGAAGGATTCTTTGGCTCTGACAAGACGTATGATTTGTCGCATAAACCTGTCCTTGGGCAGGATGATGATACGCGCAAGAGGAAAAAGCCCGGGGATGTGGATGTCGCTATTAATCCTGATGAGCTTGCCGGGTTAAGTAAGGACGAGATCAGGAGGAAGTATGAACAGGGAAGGAAGGAGGAAGGCGGCATGGGGACTCAGTGGAATAAGGAAGGGTTTGAGGAGGATTTGACTGACATGATCGCTCAGGAGAGTAGGAAGAGGCAGAAGAGGGATGAAGAGAGGAGGGATGCGCGGAGGGGAGGTGGTGGGAGACATTAATCAAGAAGGGGTCAGGGGTAAGGGGTTTGTGGTTGTAGCAATTAAAATTGTATGTTAAAAAGCCTTTTGTTCATGAATACCTATGGGAGTTTGGGGGAATATGATGGGAAAGAAGAAACCTTAGTATGGTGAATGAAAATGGATATAATTTGCCTCCATATCTATCTACGTATGATCCTAGAATTTGATGACTGAATCATATGCATTCACCTGAACTCCAAAGCGGGCCGACGGATATTACAATGTGTATGCACAAAGGGGCGACAGAAACAGTTTTGATCACAGATTTTGAAGATTCTTCTTGAATTTACTACCACCCCCAAATCCATCTACTTCTACATACCAAAAACAGTTCCTACGGCACCAAAATATCTTACTTCTCTCCGTCACTCAAACTTAACCTCCCACCCTCTAACAACGCCATCATCTCCCGTAGTAACCAACATCTCCTCCTCTCCTTTTCTTTCGGTTCCGTTATCCCACCTCTTACACCAAACAACATGATTAACCTCATAAGCACCATGCGCACCACTGACGCTCCCAATCACCTTCCACCGCCCACCACCACCACCACCGCCGCCGCCCTCTTCCTCTTTATCCTCCTCTTGGTACAGAACAACCCGTCCATCCCCGCCAGTAGTAGCAATCACCCCCGAGTCTTTACTCCAACTAGCACTGTACACCTCCCGCGTGTGTGACCTGGGCAACTCGGAAACACAAACCCACTCCTCCCTCAGTTCCCTCCTCATCCTATTCGGCACACTCCAATCATTATTTCCCTCTTTAGGCCCATCCTCATCCTCCTCTTCTTCCTCCTCCCTCCTCTCCCAAATTTTGACACTGCCGTCCTGGCAAGTAGTCACCAGCCTTCCCCTTCCTCCACTCCTGTCCTTCTCCCATTCCAATCCCCAGACGGTGCCCTTGAACTCGCTCAGAACGCAAACGCAGACCCACTCCCCGTCCCCGTCCTCCCTCCATATCCTCACGGTGTCGTCGTAGCTCGCGCTCGCCAGACAGTCCGTCCCGTAGGACCCCCTAGGCGGCTTGTTTTTTCTGCCGCTGCTGACGTACTCGGGCATCCACGCCACCATTTTCACGTCCCCTTCGTGCTCGGACAGCACGGCGACCGTCTCCCACTCGTCCTCCTCGACTTCCTCCCAGATCCAGACCGTCTTATCCCTGGAGCAGGTGGCCAGGAACTGTCCCGTGGGGGAGAAGCTGACGCTCTTGATTTCGTTTTCGTGGCCCTCCAGCACGAGATTGAATTCCCACTCGTCTTGTTCGGCATTATTCTTTGAGGGTGAAGCAAAAGCAGAAGCAGACACGTCAATCTCGCGCGGAGCCGATGATGATGATGATTCGTCGCCGTCGTACGACCAGAGTCCCGCCGTTGCGTCGAACGAACCGGTCACGAGGCGCAGCTTGTGCGGCTGGTTTGGCGTGGGCTGCCAGGCTACCGATCTGATTGAGCGGGAGTGGCCCCCCGAGAGGGAGGAATGTTTTGTTAGAGTTGAGAGGGAGAATATCGTGACTGATTTGTCGTGTGTTGTTGCCAGGAGGGGACGGGTTGGGTGAGGGATTGAGGACCAGGCGCGGGTGTAGAGGTCTGGCTGGAAGGGTGGGAGGGGGGATAGGGTGGCTGAGGATGGTGCCATTTTTCGAATAATAGTGATGATTTGAGAGGGGTATGGATTAGGTTGTAGGAAAAATTGTTTGGTTTGTGGTGGTGGTGATTTTGGCCGTAGTTTTTTATATGGCTGCTATTGACCAAGGAGAGGTATCTTCGCGCGACTGGAACTAGGAATTGGTGTGGGTTAGCGACTACTTTGGGCCTTCATATTTCGTGGGAAAAGTATATATAAGCACCAGATTGGTCTAATTCTAGAATGAACGGTCGCAACCTCTAGCTGGTACAATGAAGGTAAACTTAATTCTTTCTTCGTTGGAGAAAAATCACCCCTCATTATTTCTCAGCAACGGAATTTCGAGACGAACCCCTCGGCATCCTCTCCGATGCCGCTACCCCACCATCACTGCCCAGAAAGCCTATGATGCAATCAATCACTGATAACCCCCTGAGATTCAGCACCCTTGTGACTAGGCGTTCAAAATGTCCATTGTTTACATGCTATTGCAGCTGGTATCCCTTTCTGTCCTCATGCTAATAATATCTGTCTGCTTAAAGAGCTCCCTAACCCTAGAAATCCCAATCTGATGCTTCATGTCCCGAACCAAATTCCCAAAAGATAACCAAAGAACGCCTACCCATATCCTCCAATGGTTGTATGTACTGTTTCGCCCATGTATATATTCAAGCACCACTCAAACCCGCCTCCCTCACCTGCTCAAAACTGTCATCGCCACCACCATTAACCATCCGCTCATCCTCATCCCTCAACCTCCTCTCCAACTCCAACCGCCCATCCTTGCCCCAATAGCAAGCCTTCTCAGTTCCGTTTACACAAGCCTCCGTGATTAATACATATGGAGTGGGAGCATCATACATGGGCTCTGCCAACACCCTCTCCATCTCCATCTTCAGTCCTCTAGCACCCGTTTCATTCTTGGCCGCGCGCTCAGCAATAGCATAGAGCGCCAGTCTGGTAAAGAATAGCTTGCTCGGATACGTCTCGAATAATGCCGTGTACTGAGCCACCAGACTGTTCCGCGGTTCCGTCAAGATGCGATACAACTCATCGAGAGACAGCGGAGTCAATGCGCAGATATTGTGCATTCGTCCAATCAACTCGGGAATGAAACCGAAAGCTTGCAAGTCGGCTGGGGTGGTCAAGTCTAGTGGTGTGAATCCATGAGGCAAACCTGCAGCGGCTTCGAAAAGTGGTTGATGAGGAAGATGATTGTACATCTGTCTGGGTAACTGCTCATGGATACCCGAAAGTGATGAGCTGCGTCCACTCCTGATTTCGGATCCGAACCCTATCGACGGCTTTGAGACTCGTCGTAGAACCGTCTTGTCTAGCCCGACGAAGGCTCCACAAAAGACAAAAAGGATATTGGTGGTGTCAATAATAAACTGGTCCACCTTCCCTTGCTGAGGAGGGGTAGACTGGGGCGTCGTTGGACCACCGCTATAACCACCACCGCCGTTGCTGGACGGCCCGATTGGAGTTGTTGAGCGCGACGAACGATGATCCTTGACGTTGACAGTCACCTTGGTTCCCTCGACAATCTTTAGCAGGGCCTGCTGAACACCTTCACCTCCGACATCTCTGCCATTGATTGTCTCTTTTCTTGCGATCTTGTCAAACTCGTCCAGCACAACAATACCATGTTCAGCAGCTTTAACATCATAGTTCGCTTCGATGAGCAGCCGTTCGATGCACGATTCAACGTCTTGTCCGATGTAGCCGGCTTGTGTGAGCGAGTTGCAATCGCTGATGGTGAACGGTACGTTGAGTTTCTTGCTCAGGGTTCTGCAACCAGGAAGTCAGCATAGCGTTATCACAACTGGCTGGCGGTGAGGAGACCGGAATAGCTCACTCGAGTATGTATGTCTTGCCCACTCCCGTCGGACCAATCAAGAGTAGATTGCTCTTGTCAATCTTGACATGCTGGGGAAAGGTAATGTCCTCTGGGATATAAAAGGTATCTGAAGGAGGATGGTCTTCGATATAGTTGTCTTCGGGCGGGGGCTGCGGTTGATGGGTTCCCCGAACAATTTCGCTGTGGCCCGGAAATTCGTCTTGAACAGGATAACGATAATTAGTCTGCTGGCCGCGCCATGTTTTGGGTGCATATGCAGAAGATGAAGAAGCAGAAGAACGGTCAGAAGGGTGCCTCCGCCCACCTTCGACTGGGTGCGCAGGCGGGTTACTACTGCTACCACTGGAAGTGCTGTAACCACCTGTGCGCTCAAAAGCGTCCCTATCCTGGGCGTACTTTTGCCTCTGGATTCTTTCCCGTAAATGTTGATCTTGCAATTCGTGGTGTTGGCGCCGTCGCAGTCCCTGGTAGTGGTTGAATATCACTGAGCAAATAGTCTTTTTTGCTCTGTCCTGACCAACTACATAGTCATCCACCCTCTTCTTGAGGTCTCGGGGATAGAACTGCGGAACGCCGAACTGGCCACGCTTGGAGAAGATGGGACCTCGTCCAGTATCCTGTGTTGGATCATAGCTGGATGAAAAGCCAGAGTTGAAGTACGCAGATCGTCGCGGACCGGCAAGCAGGATGGTCGATGTCGAGAAGGCAGGATGTCGCATCCGCGCAAAGCGCAACGAGGTCACCAACGTCGGCGCTCGCGGTCTTGTTAGGACCGACATTGTGGTGACTGCCCGGTGTATCTCATGCTCTGATTGGGAGATCCAGGGGTGCTTCTTGGAATGGATCCCTATATCTCAAAGATGTAGAGAGAGAAATATGCCGATGAACGTTTGTTGTTGCGATACCGCCACACATTGTTCGTGCATCTACCACAATGTCAAGAACGGGAGCGCCATAGGCCATCATCCAATCGTGTAAGATGCGGGGAGAGTGAGGTGACACGGTGACCGACACCACTTGAAATCTCCACTTCCGAAAGCTCCTCTCCCTTGTCACTGTGCTTGGCCCAGCCATTTCCCCACTGTAGCTTCAGGTCCCGCTGTGAGCTTTTGGCCGGCCCTCGGACATGGATGGGCCTTAAGTTGCGATAAGGCTAGGTGTTCGAGGTGGTGCATTGGCAGCAATTGGTCTCTCCCAAACCCCTAATATCGAAGAAATGTTGAGATTGGGCTGCTTTTTTATCAAATCCCGACTCACATATGCAGCAGCGCCTGGGGACGACACTACGCGGAACATATCTGCTTTGCAGAATGCAGCAAAGAACGTTTTGAAGTAGGATTGGGCCGCCGAGGGACCATCCAGACGCCATGATGTAATCTAGCATTGGCAAGCCGATTTCTCTAGCTTCCTCCACTCTGGCGACCCCTCACACCATACGAGACGGCCCGTCTCTGAGGAGGCAAACAACCAAGGCATCTGGATCTTCACATTGGGTTGGAAAATGAAATAATAATAAAAGAATTCTTTCGCTTAGCCCCCGCTCGCTTCAGTATTTCTCGCAAATCCTGCTGTGCTTATCGTTTTCTCGTTGGGCGTTGCAGAGTTTCAGGTTGCATTGGACTGACTGAGTGCGAAGAACTGCGCCCGTTTTTTTTTCTAGTGTCGCCTCTTCCTCCATTAATACACCCCCTCCCTTCTCTCCTTCTTCTCTAAAACAGGATTGCATCAACTAGGAATGGGTGGTACAGTCTCAACAACATCCAATTCACCCCAAGAAGTAGACTCCTCTAACCAGGACCCTACTCTGCACCAAGTGCAAGACAAGATGGCATCAACCACTCTTACCAACGGCGGTGCTACTGCGGGGCACGATAACATCCCCAATGACGGCACTGGTGTCGTCCAGCTCGACCCCTATCTCTCCCCCTTCAAGGACGCATTGAGGAGACGCTTCTCCAAGGCCAACGAATGGATCCAGAAACTTGAGCAGACAGAAGGCGGTTTGGACAAGTTCAGCCAGGTTAGTTGCCATTTTACCTCTACACAATCCCATTTCCCGTTTGGTATGCTTATATGCTAACAATTTCCTAGGGAGCCGAAATCTACGGCATCCACGAACTCCCAGACAAGTCCATTCGTTACCGCGAATGGGCTCCCAACGCAACCAACGCCTCCCTCATTGGCGAGTTCAACAACTGGGACCGCGGTGCCCACCCCATGAAGAAGAACGAATGGGGTGTCTTTGAGATCACCATTCCTCCCACCTCAGACGGCAGGGCCGCCATCCCTCACAACTCCAAGATCAAGATCACACTCCAGCTCCCATCTGGTCAATGGATAGACAGACTTCCAGCATGGATCAAGTACGTCACTCAGGACATCTCAGTCTCGCCAGCATACGATGCTAGGTTCTGGAACCCTCCCGCATCCGAACGCTACACTTTCAAGCATTCCCGTCCCAAGAAGCCAGAGTCACTCCGCATCTATGAAGCTCACGTCGGTATTTCCTCGCCTGAGCTCAAGGTGGCCACATACAAGGAGTTCACCAAGAACATGCTTCCACGCATCAAGGGGCTGGGTTACAACGCTATCCAGTTGATGGCCATCATGGAACACGCGTACTATGCCAGCTTCGGCTACCAGATCAACAACTTTTTCGCTGCCAGCAGCCGGTATGGCCCTCCAGAGGACCTCAAGGAGCTGGTTGATACTGCCCACGAGCTTGGTCTTGTGGTACTATTGGATGTTGTGCACAGCCATGCTTCCAAGAATGTTTTGGATGGATTGAACGAGTTCGATGGTACTGATCATCAGTACTTCCATGAGGGTGGACGAGGAAGGCACGAGCTTTGGGACAGCAGGTTGTTCAACTATTCACACCATGAAGTGATGAGATTCTTGTTGAGCAACCTGAGGTTCTGGATGGATGAGTACTCATTTGATGGATTCAGGTTCGATGGTGTTACCAGCATGTTATATTTGCATCATGGTATTGGAACGTAAGTTATCACCCTCCGTCTAATGAGGTTGACCACTCACTGACATTTTATAGTGGCTTCTCTGGTGGTTACCATGAGTACTTTGGTGCCGAGGTTGATGAGGAGGCTGTCGTCTACCTCATGCTCGCTAATGAGATGCTCCACAACCTCTACCCAGAAGTCATCACCGTGGCAGAAGATGTCTCTGGCATGCCGGCGCTCTGCTTGCCTCTCAAGCTTGGTGGTGTCGGCTTCGACTACAGACTCGCCATGGCCATTCCGGACATGTGGATCAAGATCCTCAAGGAGAAGAAGGATGAGGAGTGGGATATCGGCAACATCTGCTTCACTCTGATCAACCGTCGCCACGGTGAGAAGACCATCGCCTACGCAGAGTCCCACGACCAAGCACTCGTCGGTGACAAGACCCTCATGATGCATCTGTGCGATGCTGAGCTCTACACCAACATGTCCAACCTTACACCCTTGACTCCCGTCATTGACAGGGGTATGGCCCTTCACAAGTTGATCCGTCTCTTGACCCACGGCCTGGGCGGTGAGGGTTGGCTCAACTTTGAGGGCAATGAGTTTGGTCATCCCGAGTGGCTTGACTTCCCGAGAGAGGGCAACGACAACTCTTTCTGGTATGCCCGTCGCCAGCTGAACCTCACCGACGATCCCTTGTTGAGGTACCAGTACCTTAATAACTTTGATCGGTCGATGAATCTGACCGAGGCCAAGTTAGGCTGGTTACACGCTCCCCAAGCATATATTTCACTCAAGCATGAGGGAGACAAGGTTATCGTCTTTGAGAGGGGTGGCGCGGTCTTCGTCTTCAACTTCCACCACACCTCAAGTTTCACTGATTACAGGATTGGGGTTGACGTTGCTGGCAGGTACAAGGTTGTCTTGAACTCTGATACTAAGGAGCACGGAGGCTTCAACCGGGTGGATGAGAAGACGAGGTATTACACCGAGCCACTGGAGTGGAATGGAAGGAGGAACTGCACGCATATTTATATCCCCTGCAGAACCGCTTTGGTAAGTTATGCCTCTCTATCTTGCAGCCTTTGAAGCACATTGCTAACAGTTTACTTTTAGGTCCTCGCTTTGGACAATTAGACGGTCTGCTTTCTCAACATCACATAGCCTAATGAGGTCTCAGCGGGCTTGGCTGAAGTAGGGAGAGCAATCACCCGGGAAGCGTTTTTGGAGCTTTTGGGTTTGGCCGTTTGTTATAATCATGTTTTGATTTGTTTTGTACTTAAAAATGAAGTAAAATGAACAACGAAATGTTCTTGTTGTGTTTAGAAAGGAGGCCATAAAAATATAGACAACGAGAGGTGGCGGCGGGATTGATCGCCCCTCATCATGATTATGCAGTTCTACCCAATGAGCATCATGCAGCTTGGATGCAACGCAATGGTATGCTATGATGCACAATTGAAGCCAACTAAGGCATCAATTGACATCTGCTAAGCTCAAGAAAGAGCTTTTGGTAGCTTTCATTGAGTCGGTGATGAAATTTCGGGGATACGTGGTGTTGAGGAGGTTCAGCAGGGGCAAAGCTGTTCCGGGACGTCCCGGCGACGGAATCCCGTCTCAACAGAAACCAACAGCCCAACCCAAGCAAATCTGCCTCTCCTAGCCCAAAAAAACAAAAGGCAAATGAGGAGGGGGAGGGGAATTTGTCTACTAGCCAGAAAGGAATGGAGGGGTGTTTTAGTGTGGGAAATGGGGGAAAAAAATTGTTAATGGCAGTGCACGCATTTAAGAAAGATGCAAAAATACAGTGAAAGGAAATAGAGAGCAAAAAACATGGATGATGCAGGTGATCCCCCATGGATGAGAATGAGGGGAAAGGTTGGGAGTGGTGCTGTGGCATCACTGCCAGGAGGGAGCAAGCAAATCCAGTTCGTGCAAATTGGGTTCCCGACAGGTTCTGTTGGCCATTTTTGCTCACAAGAAAAACAGTGGAGTCGTGTTGATTGGAGGATAGCTGTCCCGGTCACGTGGAAAGATGGAGCTCCGCAGCTTCTAGCCGAAAGCTCATCGAGAGATTTTCGAACCCGTTTTCTTCCCTCCCTCTACCAAGCCAATACTCCTTCACCTTGCTACATCCACCATCCAAAGTCCGCCCTTAATCATCGTCAAGATGTTCAAGAGGTGAGTTCCGAATATCATGGAGGATGAGATTCAATTGGATCTCCAGAAGGAGAATTAGAGAAAAGAGAGAGGCTGACTTTTTCGCGCTTTTCCCCTCGTCTACAGCGGCATTTCCGCCTTCGCCCGGACGGCTCGTCCCTCCTTCGCGGCGGTGCCTCGTCGTGTTGCCCGCCCGGCCCTCAACCTCAGAGCTCCCGCTCTCAGCAGATTCGCCTCCACTACCGGTGTTGGTGACGGCAAGATCTACCAGGTCATCGGTAAGACATTGGCATCTCATCGCCAGGTGGAAAACTGTTTCAGCCAGCTAACCTCAAGTGTGTCCCACAGGTGCCGTCGTCGATGGTTAGTCTGCTCGGACAACAAATATTACCAGCCAATTCAATCACTGACCCGAAACCACAGTCAAGTTTGACACCGAGAAGCTCCCTCCCATTCTCAACGCCCTTGAGACCCAGAACAATGGCCAAAAGCTTGTGCTTGAGGTCTCGGTACGCCAAGCCCAGCCACCTCCACCTCCCACCACATCTTCGCATGCAGCAGCACCCGCTAACATACTCTACAGCAACATCTCGGTGAGAACGTTGTGAGATGTATTGCCATGGACGGTATGGTTTCCACGATATCCGACGCATTTTGATGGGGTTTCTGAGACGTTATTTAGGTACCGAGGGTCTGGTTCGTGGCGCCAAGGCTGTTGACAGTAAGTTTTTACCCGGATGGATGGATGTCAAGCCAGCACAACAGCAAGCAGATATGCTAACGTACATTTATAGCTGGTGCTCCCATCACCATCCCGTGAGTTTTTACGAGTCTTGATGAAGAAGAGTGCACTTGAAACCGGGACACCCAAACTGACGCATGATACTTTTTTTACAGTGTCGGCCACGCCACTCTTGGTCGTATCATGAACGTCACTGGTGACCCGATCGACGAGCGTGGCCCCATCAAGAGTGACAAGTTCCTCCCCATTCACGCCGAGGCTCCCGAGTTCGTCGACCAGTCCACCACTGCCGAGATTCTCGTTACCGGTATCAAGGTTGTCGATCTCCTCGCCCCCTACGCTCGTGGTGGAAAGATTGGTCTCTTCGGTGGTGCCGGTGTCGGCAAGACTGTCTTCATTCAGGAGCTTATCAACAACATCGCCAAGGCTCACGGTGGTTACTCCGTCTTCACTGGTGTCGGCGAGCGTACCCGTGAGGGTAACGATTTGTACCACGAAATGCAGGAGACCTCCGTCATTCAGCTTGATGGCGAGTCCAAGGTCGCCCTTGTCTTCGGTCAGATGAACGAGCCCCCCGGAGCCCGTGCCCGTGTCGCCCTTACCGGTCTCACCGTTGCCGAGTACTTCCGTGACGAGGAGGGCCAGGATGGTGAGAATTCTTGTCCCTGTGTAAAAAGGCGGTTACAAAAATAACTAACAGTCAAATTCTAGTGCTTCTCTTCATTGACAACATTTTCCGCTTCACCCAGGCCGGTTCCGAGGTGTCTGCCCTTTTGGGTCGTATTCCCTCTGCCGTCGGTTACCAACCCACTCTTGCCGTCGACATGGGTCAAATGCAGGAGCGCATTACCACCACCAAGAAGGGTTCCATTACCTCCGTCCAGGCCGTCTACGTCCCTGCTGACGATTTGACTGATCCTGCCCCCGCCACCACCTTCGCCCATTTGGACGCCACCACTGTCTTGTCCCGTGGTATTTCCGAGTTGGGTATCTACCCCGCCGTCGACCCTCTCGACTCCAAGTCCCGTATGCTCGACCCCCGTATTGTCGGTGAGGAGCACTACCAGACCGCCACCCGCGTCCAGCAGATCCTCCAGGAGTACAAGTCTCTTCAGGATATCATTGCCATTCTTGGTATGGACGAACTTTCTGAAGCCGATAAGCTTACTGTCGAGCGTGCCCGTAAGATCCAGCGTTTCCTGAGCCAGCCTTTCACTGTTGCCCAGGTTTTCACTGGTATCGAGGGTAAGCTCGTCGACCTCAAGGAGACCATCAACTCCTTCAAGGCCATTCTCAGCGGTGAGGGTGATGACCTCCCCGAGGGTGCTTTCTACATGGTTGGTGACTTTGCTTCTGCCCGGGCAAAGGGTGAGAAGATTCTTGCCGAGCTTGAGGCCAGCAATTAATTTTGTTGAAAACAAAGAGAAATGGGAGAAGGCGTAAAGGAGATTGGTTGTGGTGGTGTAGTACAACAAAATTTTGGGAATATGGATTCGGCGACCTGTGTATAGAAGCGATAAAAGGTTTCCGGGGAAGTTTCCCTAAAAAGCTCAGATCAAGTTTCATTTGTGAGCTGTGTATCAATTGACGTCGTTTCCTCTGTCTCTATTTGATTGTCTTGCAATTGTGTTTGTGTTTGCTTAAAAAGGGGTAGAAAGTCTCGGCATTCAGTTCTGGAAGCAGGTACCAACCCGGTGTTAGTTTTGGGCTGGACTTTTTCTGATGGTTGATCCGTGTACATGATGGATTGACAGGTTGGGTATTTGATGGCTTTAGCCGCCCCTCGCACATGGCGGTCACAACCCGCTCACGTTGTATATGGAACGGTATTTCGGGCTTCCGCTGGATTGTCATTTGTGGACAAATTGCGGAGTCTCAATATGAGGCTGGGGGTGGCCATTGAATTTGATGAACTGGTCTGGGGATAATGAAATAAGCTTTTTGTGAGGAGGAGGAGGGGGAGATGGAGATGCTTGTTTATTACATGGATTGGTTGAATGCGGTAGTACTACTTACCATGTGGATGGATGGATGGACGGATGGATGGATGGACGGATGGATGGATACGACGGCTGACAATGTACGTAGTGGGAAAAGGGGGGGAGGTCGAGTATATAAAGTGATGGCATGGATGGTCTTGGCTGCGTCGGAGGATTCTTTTTGGGGGATTTATATTTTGTGGCACGATAAGTTATATCCATTGGTTTTATTGTTTTTGGCTCTCTTGAACCTCTCTCTCTCTCTCTCCCGTTGTTCATTTGTCTTGAGTATAACGATATCGACTCGAGAACAACAACAAGAACAACAACACAGCTTGAGGAAGTAAAGATGGTCTCCCTCACCTCGTTTTTCCTCGGCCTCGGTGTCGTGATGGTTGGTGGTGTTGCACAAGCTGCTCAGTTGACCAAGGTTACCTATCCGAATAATGCGACTAGTAAGCCTGAGATGTGAGTTACAATGTCCCTTTTTTTTTCAGTCCCTTTCCCTTTGGGGGATTCCTAGGTCTAGGATTTTATGGGTAGGTTTGGACTATGTATTGGAGGATCATTGTTTGAGAAAATGACTGTCGATGAAAAGAAGGAGGCGGTGGTGGTAGTGGTGGTGATATCAATGGTTGTGTGAGAATGAATGAGAAGAAAAGGCCAGAGTGAGATGTGGAAGAGGAAAACGAACTTGTGCTAATATGAGGTACGAATACCTACGTAGGTATATCTACGTCCCTGATAAGGTGGTGGCCAAGCCTCCTTTGGTTGTTGTTATTCATTCTTGCCGTAAGTGTCCCCTTTTTTTTTTCTCTCTCCTTTCCTTTTTTTTTTTTTGTTTACATTTCATCTAATTATGGCTATGTCTTGGTCATAATGGTGGTACTCAAAATACTATACTCGCCCCTGTTCACACCATCGCACCCCAGTCTCATCCCATAAAACACTTCCAACTATCCGAATTCTTCACATCGACCCCTCCCCCTTCCCTCTCTCTAACTTTACCTACCTATCTGCTCTGTCTACATCCAGACCCATCAGTACAAATACTGACTGAATAAAAAAAAGAATCAACGGCATCCTCCTACTTCCAAAACTCAAAAATCCCCTGGAAGAAGGGATCAGACGGCAAGGGCTACATAACCCTCTGGCCCTCCTCCCCCCACTCGGGAACCTGCTGGGACGTCTCCTCCAAGCGGTCCCTGAGCCACAACGGCGGGGGGGACCCGCAGGCCATCGCTAACATGATCCTGTACGCCATCGACAAGTACGGCGCCGACCCCCAGAGGGTCTTCGTCACGGGCGGCAGCTCGGGCGGGATGATGTCCAACGTCCTCGCGGCCACGTACCCGGAGCTGATCAAGGCCGTCTCGCTGTACTCTGGCGTGCCCGCCGGGTGCTTCGTCAGCTCGAGCGGCGGCGTCGCGCAGTGGAACAATACGTGCTCGGGGGGACAGAGCAAGGCGAGCGCCGAAGCTTGGTATGCATAACCTTTTTCCGATTCTCTCCTTTCCCAACCTACCAGGGGGGGGGCGGGGCTAACTTTATATCCTTCGTATAATGTAGGGGCAACGTGGTCCGTCAAATGTACCCGTCGTACTCTGGTCCCCGACCGAAAATGCAAATCTGGCACGGATCGGCCGACTCGACGCTCGCGCCGGCAAACTACCAGGAAACAATCAAGCAGTGGACAAACGTCTTTGGGGTGTCGCAGACGCCCACGAGCAGCGTCAAGAACTTCCCCGAGAGGAACTACCAGACGGACAATTACGGCGAGTTCGTGCAGGGCATCTACGCCACGGGGGTTGGACACAGCGTTCCGAGTAATTTGACTGCCAGCGAGATTTGGTTTGGCCTTTGAGTATTTAACTGGTCATGGTTTTTTGGGGGTAACGAGGATGTAAAGGAAGGAAAGGAGGGCGTGAATGGCAGGTGGGGACACTGCTCAGGGGGAAGGGGGATGATGGCTTGCCATTTGAAAAGGAGCTTATGAACATAAGTTGGGGCTTGGAGAGGTCCAAGTGGAAATGATAAAAGGGAACGACATGTAACGAGGTCAAGTTTGATGCAACAGTGCCTCGATATGAGATATATATTGTATTAAGGTCCATATGTCAAGCATACGTAGCTACCTCGTGATTTAAATACAAGTAGATGCCATTAAGACCAAAAAAATGAATGTGAAAAAAGGGGTATCAATGATGCACGCTCCCGTCTCCCGTCTCCCGATCCATCTCAAATGCTGCTCTTCTCCAACCAGGTTCAATCCTGATCCTCCGTCAACTCAGTAATAACCATATCTCGCTCCATCTTCACAAACTCCTGTCCCAGGCTTGTCAGATCAAAGTGATCCGGCCCAGATGGCGCAACCCCCGGTGACGATGACGAGCGTGGAGAATCATCAAATAAACCTCCCTCGGGCGAAGACACTTCCTTCTTAATAACAACCTCATCACATACCGGCTCCCACATGGGATCATTCAACAGCAACCTCGCAATCTCGACCCGACTCTTCGTCTTGGCAGTCGTCATGGGAACCTGTAAAAAAGGTCTCCATTCTGGTTCCAAATAGGCCCAAATATGCGGAATCTCCTTATCCCCTATCCCTTCCATCCACCAGCATTTATCGTCATGAAAATTCGTAAAAGCAAGATGATGAGCTAGAATGACGAGAGCTGGTGGTTGATGTTCTTTGGCTGCTTCGTGGAAATGTCGATCGAGGAAGGTGAAATACGTTGCGACTCGTAACATCAACATTGGACCGAGCCCGTTTGTGCCGAGTTCTAGATACAAAGACCCCAGTATTTTCAGGGCGAGTTGGTAGGATTCGAGGTAGTGATAGTCTGCATCATCCTCCTTGATGGATGCCAGCATAAACACTAGATAGGACGGGATGTGCGGGGCAGACTGCTCCATGTCGATTTCTGGTCGGAAAACCAGCGGCAATAACCCGGACGGTGCAAGCTTTGGTCTGCTTGCAATTTCCACCACGGCGCTGATGCCTCTCCACAGTGTTATCCAGTCGAGGATGTAGAGCGGTCTGGGCTCGTCGCTTTGAAAGACGTAGGTTGACAGACCGCACAGCAATAGGGAGCAGGCGAGTAATGCCGGAAACGTTGCTGGATCGGCTGCCTCGACTGCTTTCCGAAACCCTTCGTAGGCCTTTGCTCGGTAGAGAAGCTCCTTTGATGGTGGTACCTTGATGTCGCGGAACCCGAGTCTGTTGACATGCATGGCCGAGAGTCCCAGGAGAGTGTCCATCAGGAACGGGTTCGAGAAGGCATGCTGTACAACATCGACCCGCAGAACCTTGTCGACGTTTCGTTCTTCCCATTGACCAGAGGAAAAGGAGTAGAAGGTGGCGTTGGTGTAAAACCACAGTAACCTCATATCGGCTTCATCGCGGCCTCTTGGGATGAATAGCGGTTCCTGGAAAAGGGACTGTGGCGTTATCGGTGTCATTGATGTCGAGCAGGTCGCCACAGATGAGGCTGGCGATGATGCCG
Organism: Cladorrhinum sp. PSN259; assembly: GCA_033725935.1. Classification (NCBI taxonomy): domain Eukaryota; kingdom Fungi; phylum Ascomycota; class Sordariomycetes; order Sordariales; family Podosporaceae; genus Cladorrhinum; species Cladorrhinum sp. PSN259. Next base: position 296,154 of record MU867079.1, read on the forward strand.
AGATGATACCACCGGCATCTGATGAAGTTGAAGACACGGCGGTGTTCAGAGGCAGCACAGGATAGACACAAGTGTCATTCCGGGCTACGCAGGAACGACATGCTGGTTTCTTTTCATCACACTTGACCTTGCGAGCCTTGCAATTTCGACACCCCTTTCTGGATTTGCGGTGCGGTCGTTTTGCGTGGTATTTCCTTTCGACCTGTGGTTGGTGCTGTGGCGGTGGTGTTATTGTGGTGATGGCGGACGCGGGTGGTGCTGGATCCATTTCATTGTTTGGTGATTTGATGACGGGATGATTGCCGAGGCCCGGCTCGAATGGAGTGCTCGAGTATTTAACAAGATGCGCATTCAGATGCCCATCATGTAATAGCGTAGATTCCCGGTGTTCATCATCAGGTGCTCAGACCGAGTGCATGGAACATCTCTGCATGGCAAGGTACAATATTAAGGATGTGGCTGTCCCGAAGTGATGGGTCCGGGCATCTGCTGTGGGTGATCATCAAGATACCCGTTAATGGAACCTACTTCCCCAAAGTCCCCATCCGTGCCAACTCCTACAACAGCTGTCACCTTCCCTTCAAACACGCAATGTTCTAGCGCTTTCCCAAAATATGGGGTAAATTGCTGGTTAGAGATTAACGTCGGCCTGTCCTCGGACTGCAACCTCTGTGCGGCAACCCACAACGGGGGAAATAGTGGGGCCCCAAGAGGTCAAGACGCGGAACGCGACTTTCTTGTCAATGAATGTTGCAAGGTAAATTTCCACTCAACCTCAACACCACCTTTTTCCGTCATGGCGGCCACCTCCTCCATATTCCAACTACCAGACGAGCTGATATCGGCCTGTCTATCCCGGACATTTCCTTGCCGTGATTCCCAAATTCGTGTTCTAGCAACCCTCCTTGACGTATGCAACCCCGCCATATGTGTCCATCTGTATCTATCAATATGTACATGTGTATTGACAAGCTTAATTTGCATCTAATAGCCCAATGCCGCACCATGTCGAAACCTTGTTTTGTATGGCACCGAAGCCACAGGGAAAAGCGCCATCACATCGGCCCTTTTAGCTAAGCTTGAGGAGACAATCAATACCGACCATGACGAGCCGTTGCTCAGACACGCCATAGTAAACTCGACAGAATGCATCACTGCTCGACACCTTTACGAATCCGTGGTTGGAAAGGTAGCTAAAGCATTGCAATGGATCTCGGCGCCAACGAAATGCGAAACAGCCTCCCAGTTAGTAGTTGAGCTGTCCAAGATGCTCAAGTACGACATCTCCACACCTCGTCCACAGAGCTTTCGTTTCGTCCTCGTCTTGGATGGAATCGACCGGCAACGGGAAGCACCCCACACACTTCTTTCAGCTCTTGCAAGGTTGTCTGAGATTGTAAGCCATCTCCTTCCCCCCCCTCCTCTATTTCAACCTCACCCTCACACGACTCCTCTGCTAACCCTACTCTCTCATACGCACAGATCCCTTCCCTTACAACAGTCTTTATTGTAATTTCAGCCCCGCCAAACCTTCTCCGAACCTCCTTCGTACCCCACGTACACTTCCCAACCTACACCAAGCCCGAGTTCGTCACCATCCTTTCCACGTGCTACCCACCTTCCTCCACGATCCCCAACACCACTCCACAAGAAACATCAGACCTCTGGACCCGCTTCGTCGGATCTGTCCATGACGCTCTCGCCCGCTCAGCTTGTCGAACACTACCAGCCTTTCAACAAGCCTGCCAGTCGTTATGGCCCAGATTTACTCAGCCCATAGCTGCAGGGACGCATTCTCCCAAGGAGTTCTCGAAGCTGTTGGTGCTTGCCAGGGTGCACTTCCAGGATGAATCTCTTTTAGACCCAGGAATCATCTCTACTTCCTCTTCTTCGGAGAAAACTGCGGTGGCGGGTGTGAAGAAGCATACAGATTTGGCTTCCCTCCTGCCAGCCACTGCTCGTCTTTTACTGCTTGCAGCTTACCTTGCGTCGCACAACGCTACGAGACACGACTTGACTTTATTCTCTACCCACCATCACGGTCGTCGAAGAAAACGAGGTGGTCTATCGGTTGGAACCGGTAATAGGGCGCAAAGAAGTAAACATCGCAAGATTGCGCGCAAATTGCTGGGAGCACACGCTTTTGTGTTGGAAAGAATGTTGGCCATCTTTGCGGCTGTGAGGGGGGAATGGGATCCCCATTACTTGGAAGAGAAGAACAAGAGGGACGAGTCGGATATTAGCATGGCTATTGCTACGCTGGCTAGTTTGAGATTGCTTGTCAGGGTAGGCGGGACCGTTACGGGCGGTGATCCGATGGACTTGGGGGGGAAATGGAGGGTTAATGTGGGATGGGAGGTTGTGAGAGGGTTGGGGAGGAGTATGGGTGTTGAGGTTGAGGAGTGGTTAGTTGAGTGAGCGTAAGGCGGGGGGAAGAAGTGAGTTTTGGATATAATATAATGATGGGTGGTTGGGATGGTGTAGTAATGATGATGAGTTCAAAACGCCCGAATATTTACCATGTCAAAGCCGGTGATGAACTTTATGTGATATGTGATTTGACTTTGACGTTGGCTCTTGGTCATTAATTAAACATTGGAGGCTTTGTAGGGGAGCTTGATGATGATACCAATTCACTCGGCTTTAAATTGTCTTTTTCCGTTTTTCGTTGTAATTTTCTTTTTTTCTTTTTTTCTTTTTAAAAGATCCAACTCTCGTGTATGGTTTCGTAGGTCTCGTGGGTCTCATCGGTATCCCGACCGTGATCTGAGTCACAGTCGCAGTGGTCTGGGAGGCATTTGGATTTAGGTTTAGGTTTAGGTTTGGATTTAAGATTTAGGATTAGAGGCTTTTTTCAATAATTTTATTTTTATTTTATTTTTGGGACAGGACTAATTAATACTTTTGGAGAATATTCGGTTCCATGGTTCTTGACCTGAGCAAAGCTGGTTTTCTGTAGGTGTGTGTAGGAAGAAGAAGAAGAAGAAAAAGAAGAAAAGGAAGAAAAGGAAGAAGAAGAAGAAAAAGAAGAAAGGCGTCAAGTCACTTTCAAAACTACTCTAATCACTCTACCCCAAGACTTTATTGGATTCTACATAAGCTCAAGAACACGGGTTTCGTGTGTGTTTGGCCATGACATATCAAAGGCAAGACTCGTCTCCGAAGTTTTTGATTATAAAAACAAATCAAGTCATGTTGTATATACAATCTTTATCACACCTTCATATATATACACCACCAGAAAATCTTTCTGTGATCGAGCCAAGAAAAAAAAAACTCCATGCATTCAATTTTAGCCAGTCCCCCTCCCCAACCTTTTACCTCCCTACCATACGTATCCCCGAATTATATACATACAATCTATGCCCTTCCCTTCCCCTTTCTTTGACCCTTATATCCTACACCACCAAAGAACTAAGGCAAAACCTGCCTGACCCTAGCCTCCTCAGTCCCACCCTTCGTAACCACAACCTCAAATCCCATTCCCCCCTTACCCTTCCTCTTCTTATTCCGTCCGCTATCACCATACTGCTCGTCAAACTTCCTAATCGCTTTAAGCGAGTCCATATCCTCACTAATACTGGCACTGATCTCCTTCAACCCCTTCTCAAAGTGTTTCCTCGTGAGCACTCTCCTCTCGGGGAACACATATTCGACTGCTTTCCCGGACTCAGGGTCAACATTCTCCGGATCAGCCTCAAACGCCTCCTTGACTCTCACTTCCTCCCTGACAGCTTCCATGGCCGCCGAGACGCAGAGATTCTTGAGGTCAGAACCAGAGTATAACTCCGTTTCAGCCGCGAGTTGCTCCAAAGAAACGTCATCTGCTAGTGTTTCATCTCTAAGCATCACGCCCACGATCTTTTCTCTTTCAGTCTTGAGCGGTAGATCGACCAGAATTTTTCTGGGTAGCCGACGGAGGACGGCTTCGTCAAGATCGAACGGCCGGTTAGTAGCAACCATAATAAACGCCCTCATGTCGCTCAGCCCGTCCCACTCCCTCAGAAACTGCGTAATGGTCTCCCTGTGTCCCGTCCTCCCGGGGCTATTGTGTCTAGCCCCCAAAAGAGCATCAGCCTCATCCAGAAAAATAACGCAGGGAGCCAGTTTTCTTGCGAGCGAAAACAGCGCCCTGACATTCTTCTCCGACTGCCCCAACCACATATCATTGATCGAAGCAGCAGAAACCTCAAGCATGCTCGCTCCAGATTCCTTGGCGACTGCCTTGGCCAGCAATGTCTTTCCCGTTCCGGGCGGGCCATAAAGCAAGCAACCCGGGATGCGCTCAGTCTTGAGCACACCATACGAAAAAGCATCTGGCCTGATCAGGCTCAACGAGGTCAAACCGATTAACGACTCTTTTGTTTCCTGAGGAACAATAATGTCGTTAAAAGTCGTGTGGATATCCTGAGCATTGATCAGACCCGACAGCAACTTCTTTTCGTGCTGATCGTACTCCTTTTCTGCTGCACTTCCAGAAAGGTTCGCTGCAGGGGAAGAACCGCCGCCACCTTCTTCTTCACCTGGTGAAGTAAAGAATGAAGACATGGAAGGCCTCGTCCTTTGAGTGAACAGGGGGGAGAAGTATGGCGGCCTGGCGTTCGGATAAGCTCTAGACAGGTTCTTATTCCTGTCCTTCATGAATTCCAGAGCGTATCTCAGATGACCCAGAGTAAACTTTTGATACCTTGGCGTTCGGCTACCGACAATTACAGACGCAAGCCGATACACCCATTGAACGTCGTAGAGAGTACTCGAGAGCGCCTCTATGAGATGATCATACTTGCCTCTCGACAACGGATTACCCGTATTCTCAGCCCGTATTTGTTCAGAGAAGGTGATCTCAATCTCGGGCCCCAACATTGCCTGGAGCATATCCTTGATGTTGTCGATGTTCTGGTAAAGATTATCTGTCTTCTCCATCCAGCCCTCGCTCTCCGGCTCAGACGAGTGGAAAGGTATAACATGGGTTCCATCTCTCGCCATCTCAACGAGCTGCTCTCGCATCTGATACGAGTTCACACCGCCCGACGAAGACCCAACCAGAACGACCCTCCTCCCATTCTGCCACATCCGATCGATGATCATCTTAAACTTGTTGATGATCATAGGCTTCAGCGAGCTGATCTCAATATAGTCGTGAATGTGAATGATCAAATCCCTTGGCGGTCCTCCAACGCTGTTCGCGTTCCTCTTCGCATCCGCAGCCGAGATCAACGCATTGATCGCGTTTGTAATCTTGAGCTCCTCCCACCGTCCCTCTGATGGATTACCCGTCATGCTATCCTTTGGTGACAAGTACGATCTTAGCCTTGACGGCAACGTCAGAGTCACCAGCCCAACCTCGTGCTCCCCATCATCTCCGCCCATTCTAGGGGCTGCCCGCCCGTTCATCTCAGCGGCCGCATAACCGAGCATACCCAAGGAGCCCCTTCCCCAGTACAGATTCTGCCCAAAGTATTTCCCAAGCAGCCTTGCCAGCGTCTGAGAATCCAAATGAACCACATCGGCCTTCATATCCGTCGCCACATCATCGACTACCGAGTTCGCAACACTGGGTCCCTTTCTATTCAACACCGACAGCACCGTAACCGGCCTCCTCGAATCAACTCTTGCGCTCGTCCCATGCGCCGGCGGCGGAGCAGCCAACAACTGCGTCCTCAACGCCGCCAAGAGTTCCACGCAGACTGAATACTCCGGGTCAACCCTGTTCGCCAACGGACTAGCATGCACCGCTCCGGTCCCACCTGCCCGTCCGTCAAACCCGGTATCATCTGCCCGGACATTCGCCAACCACCTCTGCGCCTCGCCTGACAATCCTTCATCCGACCACCAGGTTAACCTCGGTATATGCTCTTCAAGCTCAGCGTGATGTTTCCGCAGCATCTCCAAGTCATTCGGGTCGGCATCGGGAGTATGTACTAGCGCTAGTGCCTGCAAGAACGCATAATGGTGGACGGCACGGAATCTTCTGATCAACTTTTCTAGCACCTGAGGCTTTAGGCCCTCGGGCGAGGATGTCTGTAAACGCTCAGTCCATGCTTCGAGGTCGATCGGCGTTATTGATGCCTCGTCGAGCTGGGCGTCGAGAAGTTCTAGAACCTTCCCTCGGTCTTCCTCAGATAACGGGAAAAGTAAAGTCTCTAGACTGCCGATCGGACGGGACTCGTATAGAGAGACGTTTTGGTTGACGAACCATGGCGGGAGACGTAGGGATGGGACTTCTTCGGTTCGTGAACGGGAGGCGGTACCTGTTGCGCTTACTCGGAGACGGCCTGATGTTGGCCTTTCGGCAGTTGGTGCTGAGCCATTGGTGTGGCTTGTATTGCTTCGAAGTTTGTCTTTTTTTGCTGCTGTATCGGCTAGCTGCTGTTCGGATGGCGGTGATGCATTTTTGGTCTCTGGAGGAGAATCGTTGTTCTTTGCCTCTGGCGGCGGCGGTGGTGGTGCTTCGGTAGCAGGAGGAGGAGGAGGTGGGGGAGGGGTAGCTTGTTCCTCCTTGTTGGTATTCTCGGCTTTCTTCTCCTCGGCAGGGGCAGGGTTGGAATCGTCGGTGCGTCCCCTAGCAGGCAAAGAGGTGTGAAAGTTGCGACTACTGGGAACGCTTGTTGAAGCTACGGATACGCGGACGCGGGGCAGATGCTGCAGTCGACCATAACGCGGCTTCGCTGCTGATGACAGGAGGGCCCTGGCCCCGGCGACAGGCATTGGAAAGAAAAGGCCAAAGAGAAATAAAATATCAATTAGGTCTCCAGATGGTCATGCGCCTGGAATCCGTTTCCACTTGATTACCTGAGTAAAGACTGTGGGAAAAGCGGTTACAGTATCGTCACAGTTGCACGTTTGTGCATCCTGCCTAAGAAACAGTGGAAAGCAGCTCACTGAAAGTGCTTTGTCAAATTTGGCCGCCGCGAACCGAGCTGAAATCTCTTGGCAACGGTGGGGCAAGTGAGTGTCATTTTCCGCTCATGGAGAGCAATTCCGGGGTCATTACACATCAATTGGCCTCGTGGCGCAACGGTAGCGCGTTCGACTCCAGATCGAAAGGTTATCCGTTCAAATCGGGTCGGGGTCATAAGATATTCTTTTGTTATTCCTTTTTGTTTAGATTTTGAGAGTTCTCATGACAGATTCTGAAGGGTTCAAGACCCTCGAGGTTCAGCATAGTCTACTTGGAAGACTAAATGAAGGTTGAGAAACCAGTTTTCCTTCTATTACCCAGCTTGTGCCCTTCCTTTTATATATCTCCTACATCTCGGGCATTCTACTTCCTCTTCATTCAGCGAGGTATCGACAGCTTATATCTAATAGTCTAATCCTTTCTTGTTGCTGTATTCGATTACCGTTGGAAAGGAACTCTAGGCCGAGGTGCAGTTCATAGATGACTGCTCCGTTCCCCAAGCCGGTCGCTTTCCCCAAGTATGATGCCCAGATGTAACAAAGCTATAACCTTGAACATAGTCTTCAGCAACAAGCCACATCTAGATATATACGCCATGAAACTAAACTGCTTTCAGAATAGCGATTCGTAATGTGGAAAGTATTTCGAGAACAGTAGAAAACGGAGTTCTTCCATCCTTCAGTTGTTCAGTTACCAGACTTTACACTGCTGTCAGCTTAAATGTTCAGCAGAGCCTCAGCCATATCAAAGGGCCGGCTGGATATAAAAACGTCAATTTAAAGCATGATTGTAATCAGAATAGGCCTATCTTGAAAAAAGACAAACAACAGATATACAGTAAGAGATGTTCTATTCGTAAATCAGACCCTGGTTTCAACCAATTGACGGCCTGTAATTGACAGTGGTAAGCCTTGAATGATTGATCCCAGACAGTCGTCAAATGCCAAGCCACACGGACAAACCTAAAATAAGAATGTAAGGCCCCCTACCTCCCGGAGCTGTGCCGCCCCCGCTCCGTGCCTTCCTCGCATGTAGTCAAAACACCGGGCCCCGGACTCGGAAGGCACGGCGGATCCCAGTTGCTAGCAATTATGTATTAAAGGTTAATCTGGTGAGTTTGATGAGTCGTGACGAGATCAGGTATTTCGAATTGCGGAATGCTCGGAGAGGATAGAGAAAACTTGGAAGAAGTGTACCGCTCTTCCCGGTAATTGACTGTAATTTTCGATTGGTTTTTTCACACAGAAAACAGATCGAGATTTCAGACAATTCCATGCCACATTGGATGATGCATCGGCAACAAGCGGGCTGCAACAGAAACATGCAGATTCGACAAAAAAAATGACGCTCGGGTCGGTTTGTCCCGGCATACCATGGGTTTAATATATTTTCTTATCTCGCAGCATTCTCAGTGCATCTTTCAGAAATTCTTCATCTCAGGAGAACCTGAATTGCTTCATTTTAGCAGATGAATGAATGATGACCCTATGACTAGCGGCGAATGTGGTAAAAAATTCGGCAGCTCTGGTGACCCAAAATTACGGAAACAATTGCTGTCAGAGGTTGGCTTCCGCCATACTTCCGCCCAACCGTGGGCTTGGCCACATGAGCAGCGGCGCGGCATCAGCAGAGCTTCTGGTTGGTGCATCGAACCCGGGGCAGGGATCGTCAATTGCAGCTCACTGCCCCCCCTGGCACCGCTGTTTGCGAGAATTGCCGTCATCGCCCTCCGGCTCCAGCGTGTTTTTGTAGAGGGTCCCAGCAGCTGGGTGCCAGGTTCCGGGGCTTCATGTAAAACAGACGACTCAACTTTTTCATGTTCAGGTTCTTTTCTTGTCTTGTTTTGCAATACCTAGATCATTGATCACCAACATCCCCCCTCCCCAAGTGTCCCCCCAATACCGGGCACACACAAAAAAAAGACTTACTCCGCCGCTCTTTAGCAGACGATTTTCCCGGATTTCGATTTCCATCAAGAGGTCGTCGTAGCGACAACCACACATAGCCGATTTCCGATTTTCTCGAGGCGATAAGGCTCTTATACGCAAACCCACATATCCCTCAACCTCCATCCTACCTCACACCTACACCCTACAACCTCAACGCATCGCCCCCCGAAAGACCCCTTAGAAACCGGCCGAGATGCTGCGCACCTCAATCCGGGCGCTGCAAGGCGCGGCGTCGTCATCGTCACGATGCTTCTCGACCGCCTCCGTCACCGCGAGGGCCAGCCTCAAGCTCTCCTCCCGCCGTCCCCTCGCCGTCGCCGCCCAGAGGCGATTCGAGAGCGCTCTCCACAACCCACCTGACCCGAGCGACAACTTCCTCTCCGGCAACACTGCCAACTACATCGATGAGATGTACCTCGAGTGGAAGAAGGATCCCCAGAGCGTCCATGTGTCATGGCAGGTCTACTTCAAGAACATGGAGAGCGGCGACATGCCCATCTCCCAGGCCTTCACCCCTCCCCCTTCCCTGGTGCCCAACTCGCACGGCATTGTTGGCCTTGCCGCTGGCGCCGGCGTTGGCATTGGCGAGGGCGCCGACGTCACCAACCATCTCAAGGTTCAGCTTCTCGTCCGCGCATACCAGGCCCGCGGTCACCACAAGTCCAGGATCGACCCCCTCGGCATCCGTAATGCTAACAAGAGCGGTTTTGGCAACATCAAACCCAAGGAGCTCGAGCTCAGCTTCTACCAGTTCACTGAGAAGGACCTCGACTCCGAGTACACCCTGGGCCCTGGTATTCTGCCCCGCTTTAGACGTGACGGCCGTGAGAAGATGACCCTCCGCGAGATTGTTGATGCCTGCGAGAAGACCTACTGCGGATCGTACGGTGTCGAGTTCATCCACATTCCCGACAGAGAAAAGTGTGACTGGCTCCGTGAGCGCCTCGAGGTTCCCCAGCCCTTCAAGTATTCGATCGACGAGAAGCGCCGCATCCTGGACCGCCTCATCTGGTCTTCCAGCTTCGAGGCTTTTCTCTCTACCAAGTACCCCAACGACAAGAGATTCGGCCTTGAGGGTTGCGAGACCCTTGTGCCCGGTATGAAAGCCCTGATCGACCGCAGCGTCGACTATGGCGTCAAGGATATTGTCATTGGTATGCCCCATCGTGGCCGTCTCAACGTTCTCTCCAACGTCGTCCGCAAGCCCAACGAGTCAATCTTCAGCGAGTTCGCCGGAACTGCCGGCGGCGAGGAGGAGGGCTCCGGCGACGTCAAGTACCATTTGGGTATGAACTTTGAGCGCCCCACTCCCTCCGGAAAGCGCGTCCAGCTCTCCCTGGTTGCCAACCCCTCCCATCTTGAGGCTGAGGACCCTGTCGTCCTCGGCAAGGTCCGTGCCATCCAGCACTACAACAACGATGAGATCGCCCACAAGAGCGCCATGCCCGTTATCCTCCACGGTGACGCCGCCATTGCCGGCCAGGGTGTCGTCTACGAGTGCTTGGGCTTCCACTCTCTCCCGGCCTTCTCTACCGGTGGTGCCATCCACCTAGTTGTCAACAACCAGATTGGTTTCACCACTGATCCCCGCTTCTCCCGCTCCACCGCCTACTGCACTGACATCGCCAAGGCCATTGACGCCCCTGTCTTCCACGTCAACGCTGACGACGTCGAGGCTGTCAACTTCGTCTGCCAGCTTGCCGCTGACTGGCGTGCCGAGTTCAAGCAGGACGTTGTTATCGACCTTGTCTGCTACCGCAAGTACGGCCACAATGAGACCGATCAGCCCTCTTTCACTCAGCCCCTCATGTACAAGCGCATCCAGGAGAAGACCCCCCAGATCGACATCTACGTTGAGCAGCTTCTCAAGGAGGGTACCTTCACCAAGGAGGACGTTGAGGAGCACAAGCAGTGGGTGTGGGGCATGCTCGAGGAGAGCTTCGCCAAGTCCAAGGACTACCAGCCTACCTCCAAGGAGTGGACGACTTCGGCCTGGAACGGCTTCAAGTCTCCCAAGGAGTTGGCTACTGAGGTCCTTCCCCACAACCCTACCGGTGTCGACCAGAAGACTCTCGAGCACATTGCCACCGTTATCGGCAGTGCTCCCGAGGGCTTCAACGTCCACCGCAACCTGAAGCGCATTCTCTCCGGCCGCACCAAGTCGGTCGTTGAGGGTAAGAACATTGACTGGTCGACTGCCGAGGCTCTTGCTTTCGGCTCTCTCGTCACTGAGGGTCGTCACGTCCGTATCTCCGGTCAGGATGTTGAGCGTGGTACATTCTCTCAGCGCCACGCTGTATTCCACGACCAGGAGACTGAGGACATCTACACTCCTCTCCAGCACGTCAGCAAGGATCAGGGCAAGTTTGTCATCTCCAACTCTTCCCTGTCCGAGTATGGTGCGCTCGGCTTCGAGTATGGCTACTCCCTTACCGACCCCAACGCCTTCGTCATGTGGGAGGCCCAGTTCGGTGATTTCGCCAACAACGCTCAGTGCATCATTGATCAGTTCATCGCCTCTGGCGAGACCAAGTGGATGCAGCGCACCGGTCTCGTTATGTCTCTTCCTCACGGTTACGATGGTCAGGGTCCCGAGCACTCTTCTGGCCGTCTTGAACGCTTCTTGCAGCTTTGCAACGAAGATCCTCGCATCTTCCCTTCTGCTGAGAAGCTGAACCGCCAGCATCAGGATTCCAACATGCAGGTCGCTTACATGACTTCTCCTGCCAACCTATTCCACATTCTCCGTCGCCAGATGAACCGGCAATTCCGGAAGCGTAAGTGGATAATTTTCTTAGCAGCCAATATTCTAGGATGACCCTTGCTAACTGTTGATTCCAGCCTTGATCCTCTTCTTCTCCAAGTCTCTTCTCCGCCACCCTATTGCCCGCTCCAACATTGAGGAGTTCGTTGGCGATTCTCAGTTCCAGTGGATCATTGAGGACCCTGCTCACTCTGCCGGTGAGATCAAGGCTAAGGAGGAGATTGACCGTGTCATTCTCTGCACTGGTCAGGTTTATGCCGCCTTGACCAAGTACCGCGCCGACAATAATATTGACAATGTTGCTATTACCCGCATTGAGCAGCTTCACCCCTTCCCATGGGAGCAGTTGAGGGATAACCTCGACTCTTACCCCAACGCCAAGACTATCGTCTGGGCTCAGGAGGAACCCCTCAACGCTGGCGCCTGGAGCTACACTCAGCCCAGAATTGAGACTCTGTTGAATAACACTGTCAACCATGACAGGAAGCACGTCATGTATGCTGGTCGCGACCCTAGCGCTTCGGTCGCTACTGGTTTGAAGAGAAATCATACCAAGGAGGAGCAGGAGTTGTTGAAAGAGGCTTTTGATGTTGTGCAGGATAAGTTGAAGGGAGAGTAAATTTACTCGTCTAAAAAAGGAGAGGTGGATCATTAGGGGGATTGTACAATTATTGAAACTTTGAAAGTAATAGATGTTTTATCAGGGCATGGAATTGGTTAAAAGGGGGGGGACAAAGGCTGAGGGGATCATCAAATGGGGGGAGGGGAATAATGACATTTTTATTTTTATTATCCTTTTTTTGGGTGCCTTTTTTCCTTTGTCACTCACTCAGTTCTTCTCATGATATCATAGCAAAAAACTTTGCTTTTTGGATTTATTACTAGTATTTTTCAATAATTATTTGAGCGTGTAGAAAAAGAAAGGGGGTGTTGTGGTGGTAGTAATCTTTTCGGGGAGGGGAAGGAGGAGAGATATGTATTGTATTGTCTTGATGAAATCTAGGATGAGGAGGATTCCCGTCACGACTATAATACTCGTATCAAAAGAAGTTTTGAACTGTGCTTGGAAGATTCTTAAACTAAGAGATTTGAGAGCTTCCGATGGTTAGATTTAGCTGTCACTACCGTGACTTGCATGAGTAGATGACTTGTAGTTTCTTATGCACAAATTTTAATTACCTTTTTTTCAAATCGCAATTTTTTTAAAAACCAAAAAATTTGAACTATATCCCACTAGCTTAGCTCAGCTCAGCTCAGCGCAGTGCTATTTCGTATAGATAAAATGATGATAACGATAATTAGATAAACTTGGGATCTTGCATTGTGTTATGCCACGCTTCTTCATTCTTTTTTCTTTATTTATTTCTTTCTTTCTCTCCTTCTGTTTTAGAAACTCATCGTTTTTAATCCAAGATTAACCATAAACCTTCCATTTCGACAACAAAACATCTAGATATACCCCCATAACCTACCTATATAATGCCAATATTTGTATCTTTTAATTTAAAACTATAATCAGAGAGAGAGAGTAGTGTGTGTGTGTGTGTGTGTGTGTGATATGAGGGAAGTAAATAATACAAGAACTTTAAATATAATATAAAACCAATCTTAATGAAAACCAGATATCAGGCAACCCCCTTTCCCCCTTCCCTTCCCTCCTTTCCCTTCCTACTTATTCCCAAGTAAAGAGCTACAGACCAGTTTAATACATACAAAACTTAAAATACCCCTTCCGACCTACTTTTTAAGCTTCTTTTTATTTTATTTTATATTTCTGCTTTTTAGATTCTTGCCAAAATGCTTGCTTACTGTAGCCAATACAACTGTAGACTTATAAACCCCAAAAATTACAAAGAAAACTCTTCCCCCCCTTCCCCATATACCAATAATGCTATACACTAATTATACTGAATAAAAGAAGATTTCCTGCCCCCCCCCCCCAAACAACAAACCTTCTGAACTTCCCACTCTACTCATATTCTAGCTTTCACTTACAGAACCCGGACCCCCTCACTCACCCCTTTCACTTTCAGCCTTTTAGTAAGTAGGTCCATTACTCACCATAAATTCAAAGCAGCAGAAACCATCCAAGTTTTTTTCAGTTCTCCCGGTCCTCCTCCTCAACAGGCTTATCATGCCTCGAATACATCCGATACTCCAACAGGCTCTTAAAGTCAATTTTTCCCTGCTCAACCTGCTTCCTCGTAACACCAATCATGGGACTAGGTAATCCCATACTCTCCAAGAATTTGACGGCTGTAATAAAACACACATTATTAGCATATATCCCACCAAATCCCAATTAGCTTTTGGGGGAGTTTCAGAAGAAAAATACTCACAATCCCTCCACTCCCTCTCCTTCCTCCCCTTCCCCCACCCCAACTCCTCCCCCATGATATCAATAACCTTGGGCAAAGCCTCCAACGCAGCCTGAGCATTCAAGAAGGCCAATCTCGTCCTCCGCGCGAGAACATCAACAGCCGTTTGGGCGTACTCGTGTCTAACAGCGTATCTTACTTCGCCGTCCACGAAGGGATAGAGTTGCGAAATTCTCTCACCCCGCGCAGGGAACCTCTTCTCGGTAGGCCTGCAGAGTGCCGCCACCGTCCAGGCTCGATCGCCGTAACTTTCCGTCAGGTGCTTCGCCACCTCCGTTTCTACACCAAAGTGTTGAATGATGTGTATGAACAGCGTCCTGCTGAACCCGTGCGCGCCGATAAGCTTGACCTGGTGAGTCTGGCACGACCCATCCAAAACAGCACCATCATCTACGTTCTCTGTACCAGAAACACGGGGGGCGTTCAAAACAGGTTTAGGTTGCAGACCGAATTCCGTGATAGCTGTATCGACGCACTCCTCTGCCATTTGTCTGTAGGTCGTCCATTTCCCACCGGCGCAAGTTAAGAGACCCGAGTCTGAGACATTGATGAGGTGATTGCGGACTAAAGACTCGGTGTTCTTGGCTTTCGGATCGTAGACTAGAGGTCTGAGACCTGACCACGCTGCCAAGACGTCTCCGCGACGAACGTTGATGTCGGGAGACAAATAGTGGCTCACTTCGTTTAGAATCCACGTGATAGATTTCTCATCTGGAAGAGGGTCCTTGGTGACGGATGCTGGTTCGTCTGTGGTGCCGGCTATGGTGTTTCCTTGCCATGGTAGGAAGAAGATTACTCTTCCGTCGGACGTCGAAGGGTCGATGAGGCCCATTTTACCCGGGGAGTAGTAGCCTGGTAAGATAATGTGGACGCCTGATGCAGGGGCGACGATTTCCTTGCAGTTGGGGTCGTCCATTTTGCGGATTCCGTCTGTGAATGGGCCGGTGCAGTTGATGATGCATTTGGCTTTGATGGGGAAGGATTGAGGGGGTTTAGAGCCGTCTCGCTCGGGGATATTGTCCTGGACTGTTGCGCCGCAGAGTTTGCCTGTGGCAGGGTCCTTAAGTAGGCTGGTGACCTCCATGTGATTTACCACGGTGGCACCATAAAGAGCTGCAGTCATTCCCAGGGAGACGTTCATCCGAGAATCGTTATGCGCTCCGTCGTAGTAAACTAATGCGCCAACCAAACCGGCCTGTTTGAGCATGGGAAAGGCGTCGATTGCTTTACTCCTGGTGAGGAAGTATGAGCTCTCGATCCCCTCGCTGCCGGCTAGGAAGTCGTAGAATTTTGTGCCTGCCCAGTAGTAGGGCACCTTCCACCACTTGTCGAGCGGTAGCATGATGGGTAGCCACATGCTGAGGTGAGGAGCCGTCTGAAGGAAATAGGTACGTTCTTTCAAGGCTTCCTTGACCAGCTCGTACTGTGCCCAGTCGAGATTCCATACTGCTTTTTCGAGGTACCGCACACCACCGTGAACCAGTTTTGTGCTCTTGCTGCTTGTTCCACAGCTGAAATCATCTCGCTCTACCACGGCGACTTTGAGCCCTCGAGTGGCAGCGTCCAGCGCCACTCCTGTGCCCGTTGCGCCGGCTCCAATGACCAGGATGTCATATTCATCCTCTTTGCGACCAGTGTTGCTCTTCTTTAAATCGGCTATTTGTTCAAGGCGAGACTTGACTTTTGGAAATCGAGGAAGTCGGAATGTGCCATCGGCACCGAATATCGGAGGAGGAACGACAGGACCTTCATAGCCAACAATGTTTCTTGGTCGGTACATGTAGTATAGGGCACCTCCCGTTGCGCCGACGAGGGCAAGCGGGGGCAGTATCCGCCTTGCTCTGAAGAATCTTGACATCTTCTTGGACGGCCGAGGAGGTTTGCTAGATGATTACTGCGATTCCGATAAGAAAATAAATAGGTAAAAAGGAGTTCGTGACGACTTAAAGGGGTTCTGTCTATGGGTTTGGTTGATGTCTAAGGGAGAGTTGGGATGACCGCCGGCGCGCGCAGACTCCACCAATGACGCAACCAAATAAGTGGAAGCTCCTCCTGTTTTCTTGTGATGATTTTTTTTTTCAACCCAACAAACTTCTAAAGCAGACCGTCAGTTTTGGGATTGTTATGGTTGCTTGAGAGGAATTTAGATTTACCCTATAAAGTTTGGAAGCCTCGCTTTTCTTTTTCCAGACAAAGCGCGGTGCGGCGGGAGATGTGCAAAGAATAATTTGAAGATCCCCGATAATCCCGATCAATAAATCCAATTTCCCTATTGAAAATCCCAAGGCCGGTTCTTTTTAAACTCGGAATTGGTTTTTGTTTGTTCTCAATCCACCAAGTGTTATGGTGTGTCGATCAGGGTGTAAATCTAGTAAGGGAAAAGAAGAAGAAGAAGAAGAAGCAGTCTCTGCCATTGATGAGAGTGATGATGATGAACCAAGTAGATATGGTTTATGAGAGGTTTTCTTTTCTTTCTCCATCTTCCCACCCATCGATTGCTTTTTGATATCAAATGGATAATAAGAAAGAGACAAAGTTCCCCTCCCCCCACGCCGTATGCTTAATTCAAGACTAGCCTCCTCTGGGACCAATCCCTGGTGCACGTTGTCAATTCCCGGCTTGCACTGTGTGATTTTTCCGCCAATCATAATTGGTTGAACCACATTCCTGGAGAAGGGTCCCACTTTTGTCCCGAAAGCTGTCAGCTTTTGTGTTGCATGTGAAGGGTGCACAAACACCATCTTCTCACTCCCCAAAAGAAAAAAAAAGTAGAGTTGCGATGGGGTGGCTGTCAAATTCAGCCGGGAAGTTTGACGCCTTTCCCGCCGGGTCAGCGGCTCTTTTTTTTATTTTAAGATTTTTATAATCAAGGGTGGAGGTTAAAGTGCTTTTTATACTCCGTATTTTTTATCTTATTTTCCGAGTTATCACATAGCTGTCTACAGCTCGAGGATGGTGATGTTCGTATTCAGTCTTTTCGCATCAAATGCCTCACTTGTTCAGTTGGTCATGCGGACTCGGCATGAGTGGTGCTGTGTAAGAGTTGCCTCGTTGCCTCGAGGAGTGCATGTGTTTTGCCCTACACAGATAAGTGACAGGCCCCACTTGAACTTGAGATGCTTGTGGGAGGTTTCTCTGGTCACCCCAACAACTATCAAACAACGACGACACAGAAGTCGATCGAGGTGGATTGAACTCTTTCTGAAGGGGACGTTTCTTACCCCTTATATATGGCATTAAAAATGCTGTCGAGATTTATGCATGTAGTGATACCGAGTAGGAATATGATTCTCTTTTGCTCCGGAGTCGAACGCAGTTGTAGCTATTAAATAGTGCTAGTGTTGCGTTTCAAGAAGCCCTAGGTGATATCTTGTAAGTCAGTTACCTAGTACCATAACAAACATGGGTGAATGTCCCAGGTCAACCTTGCTTATGACTGACAACATCATTCCGGCTATGATACCCGTTAACCAAGCACTGTAATGTTAAAAGCCAAGCGTTTATCTTCTAGACATATGTAGATATGAGGGGCCTCCATTGTTGTATATCCTCGGGGACGCGATGCAATATGTGAAACATCGGGTAGCCTGTGTCATGTTCAAATCGATCTGATCTTGTACTCGCCTTATCAATCTCGAGCTGCTTGTCGTGATGACCTCATAGCTACCCACTTCACCCTAGAGCTTTGAGCACAGAGAAACGGGAGGTTTAATCGAATATCAACAAACTGTTCAAATAAATTCTGAGCCGCCTGTTTTTTGGGAGTAGGTAAACTCCGAGAATGCAAAACCCCTGAATATCGCGATGTGTTCTGATAGCCAGAAACTCGACCTTTGAAAATTTAAAAGTTAGAATAATAAGGAAAAACGATGTCGCATTGTCAGCGTTTGTACAATATTTACACCATCACCACCCATCCCCCCAAGTTTATCAGCACCAGTAGTTTGTTTTTGAACCGTCCAATGTTCCACCACCCGCACCCTAAGGAAATTTTGATTCTCCCCCTCCAGAAGACCTTTCGTGATACACTCACAGACAGGACAGTCGCCTGGCAAGAAGGGGAATTAAATTTTTGCACCTAATCGACAAAGGAAACCGAAACCCCCTTATATCGTCATCATTTATGCCCTGCCGGAGGGGGACTGGACGTGACCTTTGCCAACATAGCCTTCTGAGGCAATACCGGTCAAGGGATCGGAGTTTTGAGCCTGATGGGAAAGATAAGATTAGCCAATGCTTGCCCTCCAACCGGATGGGACTACCCACCTTGAGGTACTCGTTGGTAGCCTCCTGCCACTCCTTGGTCATGGTGCTAGGAGCGGGCTTAGCGAAGGCGCGCATGGTAGCAAAGATACCGAAGCTGACACCGAGGCCGATCAAAGTGTAGACAGCGACCTTCTTGTTCTCGCCAGGAGGAGGAAGGGAGCGGGGGCCGTGGGGACCAAAGGCAATCCAGTATGCTGTTGAATATAATGTGTTAGCAATTTGTTGTTCTTGATATTTGACGATGACGATGATAAGGATGGTGGGGGCGCAATGTTGATGCTGGCATGTTGGGATATCTCTTCCCAGTTGCACACCCCCCCAATTGAACTCTACATGTCGCCGTGATGTGTCCCTGAAGCTTCTCGTCCCGTTTATATCCACTTACCGGCCTTCTTCTCCTGGAGGGTGAGCTCAGACCAGCTGCCCTTCATGCGGTCGCGCAGAGCCATCCAGAGCTCGGCCTGGTCCTGAATGGGCATGCCCTCCCATCTCTTCTCGATGTTGGCCAAGGTAGGGTTCGAGATGGCGTGGGTCGAGGCGGCGCGGCGGGTGAGAGCCGCGGTAACCGACGGGCGGGAGACCTTCACCAGGGAGCTGCGGAGGACGGACGACATTTTGGAATATTTATTTTATATTTTTTTAATTATGTGTCGTCGTGCTGATAACAATTGGGACTCAACGGGGTACCGTATCGGGAGAGGGGAGATGGGTCTAATTGGGGTGTTACCGACGGGCGGCTTCGGTGGCCTAGAGCTCTCCTTCGACGACGTTGTGTTGTGTTAGGTGTGAAGTCATGCACAGACGAGCTTTTTTCGGGCAGACGGGCCTCAGCTTCGGACCTCACACACAATCGAAGTGGTCTGATTGGGGGCCCTGGTCCTGGTCCAAACCCCGCTTCGCGCCCGTATAAATGCATGTTTTGCATTTAGGAGGGATCCCTTCCATCCCCGCACAAAATGATTTGTTAAGGCCACAAAGTGACGAAACCGGCCCCACCTGCTTTTTGAGAGCTCTCCCTAACAATTTCTGGCCAATGCGCCGAGTTTTGTTCCCGGTACTATTCATGAAGAAATCTGAAGAAACTCGGTGCAACTCTAAATTGCTCGAGATTAATGGAGTCTATGACGAGTGTATTGGGCAACCGCATCTCTGGAATGTTCTGATTGAGAATTCTCTTATTGAGATTTGCTCTAGTGTGTGTATATAAATCTTCCCATTGTGATTATATGATTTTGCCGTTCATGATGTACCATGAGCTTTCAAGCTCATTGCTATCTATTCTCAGCATTTCCTGATTGACTGGTAACAGATTGCTGGCCACGAGGCGTTTGCGGCTCCAATGTTTTGCTATACAGTTCATGAGCTTCCGAGATATGCAAGCAATGGACCATCTATGGGATTCTGCCGTTACCTCAAATATGTGCCTTCTCGCCTGTCTCTCTCATCTTTCAGACTTGGGGCAAACGAGTAATATCCTGGACATTTTGTCAGGTCTTGTTCTGCACATCGAGGGACTCAACACCATTCCTACCATTGGCGATTCCAAGGGCAGCAACCAGCCCAATGGTCATGGCCTTTCCTCCCCGGTTCATTGAGGGTGGTTTTACTTCTCAGGGTTAACGGCGTTGTGTAAGCGGTGGTGTTTGAAGGCAGTGTTCCGAGCAAAAAAGCAAAGTGATATCCATTCGTAAATTACCGTACCTGACATTGAACGCTAACAGTGCCAATTGGGAAACCATTAGCGCTGTGCAGCGAACGAACGCGTTGCGCGCCGTCCTCTATCTTGCCCCACTTAAACTCGCCCAGTCGCGTCTTCCAGCATGCATTTTACGCGTCCCAGTTAGGCAGTACTCGGGACTGCATCGCCAGTTACTGTACCACGATATCCACTGCATACTGAGGCAATGGTCATATCAAAACTCCCGACATGACCATTCGAAAAAAATGAGGAATTGGAGGGAATTAGGAGAGGTTCCGGATTCGGAGAACGACGACAGCAGCAGCGATGAGACAGACTACAATAATGACGACCATGAGATTAACCAAGTGCCTGAACCCGATCTTCCCCAGCAAGAAACGACAACCGTAGAGAGAGAAACCCCCATTGTTGACCCAAGTCAAAATGCCGCCGATGTCTGGAGTGTCCCCAGCTCGTCGCCAGAACTCGGCCGTCACCACTTGACTTCATCCACAAGAAAACAACCCCAAACAAACTCGACCAAGCCCGGTTCACCGCTGCAGAAGACCGACAGTAGTGTTGAGAAGGACTTCTTAGAGGACGAGATTTCCAAGAGCTATGTTCGAGATACGACTCCCGAATCGCCGCTATCTTCTCTTTCCAGCATATCCTCGCTTCCTGGATCTCCGGTCCTCCCTCGACTCTCCTTGAGCCCGACCCGAGTACGACCGAGCCCGTCTCGAGCGCCGTCCACCCCACCACGAGTACCATCAAGTCAGCCCGGAATACAAAGTAGTCCACCACTGGCACCGTCCAATCCGCCGAGAATACTGTCCAGTTTGCCCCAACGCCGTGAAATACCACATGTTCTTGAAGATGATGAGGAACTATCGAGAAGTACCGCCATGCGGCTGGAGCGCTCATTACGGCCTCGAAAGCCGATTCAACAGCACCCATACCTGCTCGAAAACGCTCAATATGCCACATTCATGAAATCACACGGTGTGAAACCGATCAAGGTTGTCCAAGCGTCTCAGTCAACAGAGAGAGGAGAAGAAGAGGACTCTCAAGAAAAGGAGTTTCAGGATGAAGAAAGCCAAGAGACCCCGGTACTCTTCGACGATTGTGACGTGGATGAACTGGCTCTTTCTCCCTCACTTCCAAAGACATCACCAGGCCGGAATCTGCGAACAAGTAGCCAACGGAGCAATGGAGGAAGCAATACGGATGCAACCAGCATGTCGGACGGAGAGGATTTCCCAGCTTTAAACAGGCTCAAACCGCTTTCCGTCAAGAAGCGTTCACGAACCCTGCAGAGCTTGAAACGTCCCAGTTCAACACAGCAGCTTTCTGCTCGGCGGAAACGACCAAGGGTTATTCCGGACGACTCATCTCCCGTGCAAGAATATGCACCCCGCTTTATCCCTCCCTTTATTACACGAAGTCTGCCGTCGTCACCACTGGCACGGGAGCTCTCTCTAGACGACTTGGAGGCCGCAAGAAGATCGCCCACACGAAGACTCGCAAGAGCTCCTTCGGTGACCATTTTGGAGGATGTAAATGGGGAAACTCCTGTCGTTATTGAGGATGATGACCAAAGTGAGCTGAGTGATGCAGAATCAAATTCTTCTGGCAAGAGTTCGGGTAGTGAATCAGAGGTAGTACGACAACAAAGTCGCCGTATCCGCGGAGTGTTGCCGGCCTCTTGGCTCAGATTGAACCAGCCGGCTCCGAAGGCTCCAGTTCGCCAGTCGAGGCAGAGTCCAGAACCTTCACCTGAACCTGTTGTCCGAAAAGGTGTAGCACTGCCGAGGTCAGCCACTCAGAGACCACCGACTTCCACCCAGTTTCTTTTTGACGAGTCCGAGGAGTCTGACGAGCCCTCGGCTTTGCAGTCGGCATCCACGAGAAGACCGCCATCAACAGCGCCAGCAAACACCGTCTTGATCGAGGATGACGCCAGTTCGGGGATGGAAGATGATCATGTCGATTGGATGCTTCCTGTGAAAAAGAGGTATCCGTCCAACCTTAATTCGGGTAGATCAAAGAAGCAGAAACAAAGTTCAACGCAGTCTGTCTTCAAAGGTCGTCCAGGGGAAATTCTGAGACAGCCAAAGATCACCTCGATCCTAAGCCGTTCAGAGAGCGCGGCAACATCTACAACATCTCGAACCAAGAATGTAAACAAGCCTCGACGCTCCACAACTCAGAGCAGAAAGAAAAGGGCAGCCACCCCACCGCTGTTGAGCATCTTGGATGTGATGGACTCCAATGCACCTACTTTTATCAAGATCGCTGCCCGGACTGCGAAGAAGAAGAAGACCATGGGCAAGTCCAGTCCGTCCAACAAAGTTATCAGCTTGGCCAGCCGAGCTGATAACATAGATGCTCTCTCAACACTTCGCGATTGGAAATCTGGAAAGACGAGGCCGAAGGTGGCAGTAGAGCTATCAAAGAGGCCACCACAGCCCAAGCAGAGATCCGTATTGCGGGCGATCTCAAATAATGTGTCATCAAGACCTCATCTGCCGCCTGTGAGACGGACATCTGATCCCACTCATCCTGAGGGATATCTTCGCCAAAGCAATCTCGAAGGATTCGTTCTAGTCGGAGATGAAAATGATGAGCTACCTCAACAGTCCGAGGCGCCCCCGCCTGCCAAACCACCAATCCGGAAGAAGCCTGTGCAGGAACGTGGTCCTTGGATGCGGCCTGCGCAGTTGGAACAAGACGAGGATGAAGACAAAAGACGGCAACTCAACGCTAGAAAGCGAAGGTTAGATGCTTTTTATAAAAGAACTCAGCAGGTTCTCAACTTGCCGGATAATGATGGTCCAAGGAACCGAATTGATTTGGATTTCACCTTGCGAATGGAACCTGCACCAAAAAGTCATGACCACCACCCAAAGATTTCAGACGATTCACCACCAACGGCAAAGGAGAGACCTCAAGTTACCAAGTCTAGGTATCGGAAAACTCGGCGTCCTCGACAAGTCGATACAGAAGCTCCGCAATATGCACGCGCAAATGACCCCTTGCCTGCTGACGTTTTGGTTGTCCACGCCGAGGATCCTAAGCCTGACGAACCTCAAGACAAGCTAAAGGGGTTGGGACCGTACGGAACCATCTATACTCAACATTTCGATGTTTTCCCGCTTGATGTCGGGGTCTTCTTTCACCAGAGCACCGTCATTGGCCGTGGACTCCTTCAGAAGGCGTTGGAAGTCAGTTTCACGGAACGGATGCGTCATCAAAAGGCCTCGGTTTCCTGGACTTCGGGCGACGGCGTCGTGTTCAGATGGGGCGTCTGGGATGAGAAAAGCTCCTCAGAACTCGGAATACTTGTTGACTGGATTGGTGACCAACTCAGTAGCGCTGAGACGGCGGCGACGCTTGATGGGCGAAGAGCAGTCGATGCGGCCGACTTCATCGTTTCCTATGTTCTCGATTCACTAAGCTTACCGGATGATATTCGAGAGAAGGCCTTTGTAACACGATGTTTGGAAGTTTTTACGAGTTTCATCAGTCGATTTGATTCTTTAGACTGGGAAAACGCCTC
This sequence comes from Cladorrhinum sp. PSN259, assembly GCA_033725935.1. NCBI lineage: Eukaryota > Fungi > Ascomycota > Sordariomycetes > Sordariales > Podosporaceae > Cladorrhinum > Cladorrhinum sp. PSN259. The sequence goes on from MU867079.1 coordinate 319,649, forward strand.
TTCTGTTGATAGCCTTGCAAAGCGCTTCGGGGTCGCCTCTCGCTTCAGTGTGGTCATGCTAGCGGTGCGGTCATTGAGCCAGGCAGGAAGCAATACGGTGGAGGCAATGCAGGTTGAGAACGTGATTACGAAACTGTGTCGGACGACTGTAAAGCGCCTTCTTGGCTCTGGCCTAGATGAGCTGCGGGAGCTCTATGGTGATCTTCAGCAGTCTTTGTTCAGGGAACGCGGTATCCGTTCAGATCGTGTTCTACCCAACTGCTGGGTCATTGTTATGAGAGTACTTGAGAGCGTCAACATCCCCAGGAGCTCTTTCTGGGACCTCACTCAATCTGTCATGCTCAGCGACGGAGTTGCTTCCGGGCTGGACGCCCAAGCTTTTGAGCGTCTCTGGCAAGACATGTTCACGCTCCTGCCTCTCTGTGAGATTGACAACTCTGGTATTCTGATCCCTGGGTTGAGAAAGACCGCGCCAATGGAGGGATGGGCATTACCACAACGGCTTCTGAAGCGTACTTTTGAGCTGTACCAGGGGAATCCCAGACAACCGGCCAGCTTCAACGAGTACTGTCGAGCTCTGGTGGCTCGTTGCCATTTTCTGGTCCAGCAATGGGGTTGGCGCAAATACATTGTCATCATTGGCACAATCTTTGACTTTTTTGGTTCCCAAAACCTTGCGAATCTTAGGAACGAAGAGGTTTACAAGTCTCCCAAATTCCTCGAGGAGCTCGACAGCGGCAAGCCTTCACTTTTCATTGAGCCAGAAGATCGGTGCTTTCACATATTCATTAAACTCGTTGCTCTGGCCATACAGAGGATGAAAGAGCTGGGACGGGTGAATGATATCAGGAACCTCGTAGCAAGGATTCTTCCGAACCACAATCGAGAATACCGAAAGGAGGATACCATTCATCAATACGACCTCGCCGCTCTAAGGAATCACCACGATCTCCTCAGCACACTTTTCTGGGTGGCCCCGCCTGACTTGCGGCCGGCAGTCCACCTCATAGAGAAACTGGTGGTCCCTGCTCGCGCTCATAAGGAAGCATGCTTGATCAGTATCAGGGCCTGGAGTCAGCTCGCACGGTTTATCATATCAAATGGCGAAGGGGTCGATGCATTCAGACCTTTTGCCGTTTGGAGAAACAACATCTTCAACCAGGTGTTGGATCAATACCTCTCGGCAGCGTCAGACATCGAGCAGCAGTTCCGGGACTTGTCTCATGAGGGTTTCCAGGGAATCAGCAAAGAGATGAGGGATGACATGATAGCCAAAAACAAAGCTTCCGCCTTGGATGTGTTATCCTTGTCCATCAAGACGTCCCTTGTCGTACTGAAGCGCGCGCCAACTCTCGAGGCCGCCATGTACGGACTAAACACGACACAGTTACAGAAAGTGTTTACTAGCCTGGATTTCCACTCTCCCAAGTTCGACTGGACTGTTTTGAGTGTGGCTCTCGACACCTTTGGGGATTTCATTGCTCGCATTGACCAAGCTTCAGAGGAACAGTACTCGAGCGAGTTTCTTAATAATACTCAAGCCGTCGACAGTCGTACACTCGAAGAAGCAATCCTAATGGTCAATGAGCAACTATCAAGAGACTTCTTCTGGATGAGCCGGACAATCATCTCTCTTCCTGTTCCGGACTCTCTACTCAGGCAAACCCCTCAAGCCCTCTGTATCGAAAAGACAATCACGCTAGCAGCCAGACTCGCCTCCCGCTTCATCAAAGACCGTCTCACCAAACTTTCCTCCTACTTCACACCAGGGAAATACTGTCTCTTCTCTGCCCTCCCCAAGGACCTTTCGACTCCAGAACGCAAATGGCTACCCTTATTCCTGGCCATCCTCCTCAAAAACCAAATCTTTGATTTCCGCGACATCGGAACTTCCTTGTTGGGTTTATGGATCCTCTCAATCGTCAAACCACTCCCTCTGCTTCAGTACGAGAATTACTTGGCTCAAGTACTTAAACACCAAAACCTACCATTCATTCAATCCGCTACTGTTCCTGCCACCTCACCCGACTACAACACTGTTCACGACTTTTTTCTATCTGCCCTTTTACACATGCGCAGTGCCCTCCGGTCTTCGCCTACCTCCTCGTCCAGAAGGACTCTCCGCGAGGAATTCTCTTCGATTCTTAGCCTCGCCCAGGCACGGATTAAATCCGACTTGCAGTCACATCCTGGGGAAGCGACGGGCTATATACCGTTCATCCAGCAGCTCATTTCACTACTCAAATCGCACGGTGTTAATATCTGCACTATTGATCCGTTCTTCCTCCAACCGTCAGCCACTTATTCTCCTCCAATGCACGACCTGACTCTTCACGCCGCAGGGATAGTAGCGTACGGCGTGAGGTTGAGCGAGAAGGATGCGAGTGCTGGGCCGCAGTTGTTTTGGTATCTGTGGAACAGTTTCAAGTTGGCTTTTGGCAATGGGAAACTCAAAGAGGAGATCAACATTCTGAGGAGAGTGATAAGGGAGAATAAGTCTGTGAGGAAGTTCGTGATGGGGAACGTCTTGCCGGCGGTCGTGATGGCTGTGACAGCTGGGAAGGGAGCGAGCAATGGCTGGGTGCTTTTGCAGTTTTGGGTCAAAGTACTAGAAGGGGTTTTGAGGTACGGGGCTTCGCCGGTTGAGCTGAGGGAGGAAGATGAGATTGAGGGCACGGGGATTGTGCTGCAGCACGTTGGAAGATGGCTTGACTGGGTTTTGGGGGAGAGCTGGATGACGAATTTGGAAATAGGAATGGACCCTAACGATGAACCGACATTGGCTCAGATGAGGGAGCTGCTGAGGTTATTAAGGCCTAGCGTGCTTGTTTGTTTGGATTCTTCTGGCGGGGAAGATGAGAATCTGAGAAAGGGGCTGGAAATATTGGAGGTAGTTTCTCAAAAGGTCAGGAAGCGTTGGGCGTTCAAAGAGGTGGTTCCAACAGGCCACGGTGGAAGAAGGGAAAGTGAGGGAAACGAGCCTCCCCCCGAGATTCAGAACTACGCGAGGATGATTCGAACTGATTTGGAGAAGAACTGGTGGCTACATTACGAGGAGGGTATCGTGAAGATCAGAATGGCGACGGCGATGATGCCCGTTGGGACCAGCACCGTGAACCACCGTGCTGGTAGCAGTAGTATTGATGAGTTCAGTGCATGGATCGGTTTCACGCCATGGCGGGAGGATGGAATGGAAGAGGTGCTTGACAGCGTGGTGCACGAGCTTGTGGAGTGGAAGCGTTGTATGTTGAAACTGCAACCGGCACCGGCGGCTGTTGAGCGGGATGATGTGTTCAAGAGGGAGGCAAAGGAACCGGATGAGATCAGGTATGAAGACTGGCTGGATGTTAAATCGGGGAGAAGACTAGCGGAGGATGTGGAACTGATATTTTAGCTTTATTATTGTAAGGAAAGGGATTAGGAGTTTCTTGGGGGGGCCAGTAAATAGAGGAGTATAGATATCTGGGACTATGGAGGAAAATAGCACTCCACGGCTTACTTATATTTGTTTACATCATGTTAAGCAGCTTTCGATTATGGTTGTGGTACATTGTATACTACACTCACACGAATCTTCTTCCACAACTGCCTCGCCAGTTTTTCACTCATGGTCCTTTTCGCAACTACTCTTTTGTTACTTTTATTAGCCGATATCTTACTTACTCAAGGGCTCGAATACATTTTGTTCACGACCTCGATTCCTTCAGTCATTGACTCACACCACCCAGCAGAATCATGTGAGTAACAGGTAGGCACCGACATTGTTTTCCACGGACAGGCATCATCCAATATTTTTTTTGTCAATATCGGAGCCTAGATCACTAGGCCAGCCTAACGTTAAACAACTTGCGCAGGCAGCACTTATCCCGACATACGAAAGCTTGATGAGCTCTCAAACAACACCGTCGTCGTCATCAGCAACTAGTAGATAGCTGCCGGCGAAGTAACATTTCCACCTCGCGCCTCATTGAACGGGGTTTGCTGAACGAAGGGCTATTATAATTAAGGAAACCACTTCGAATACACGTATATGCATGAGACTCAGCTGTAATATACTTGAGATTCTTTTTCCGCGTATAGAATGGCCATGAATAGTCATCAATATATTGATTGCACGAGCAGATTCTGTATCACCACCACCTCATACCCGTAATTATGCATGTCGAGTCGAATACCCTCAAAGGTACTTGAGCACTACCTCAAAGACGTGGTGGTTATTAGTCTCATCAGCATTGACTGACAAAAACAGCTAATTGCGAATCTACCAACTACCAAAAGCTCCAGGGCACTTTCTTTAGAAACACAGTCAAGCCCGGTTTCGACCACACGGTCCATTCCTGGGTCTGATCTCCTTCTGGACCTCATGCTGGATTGATTGCAGAGAATGAGTGTTCTGATAGCCCGCATCATGCATCCGTACAGGATATGTACCTCATCACCAATTCTGACCGGAAGCCCGGCTCCATGACACCTGGCTTGTAGCCGTACGCCATGACACCTCCGTCGCTGGTGAAATACAAATATTATCCAGTTTCTATTTTCAGCATCCACCACCTATCTAAGCATACAACTCCATGGCCTTTGACGTCGACGACGACGGCGATATAAGGCTCCTTCTCATCTGTATTGATCCGAAGCTGGAGTGACTCAAACGATTAGCGTTCACCTGGATGTACAGTACTTTAGCATAGCTCTGATGAAAGAAATCCCTCACAGATTTCCCCTCGTATTTCTTCTTTACTGTATCCAGGATCTCTTCGTCACTCTTGGACCCGACGTCCACCGCGACTGGCACGGCGCCCATTGTAAATGGGTATGTTGTTCTGTGTGATTTTTGGGTAGAGTGTCGTCAACAAGTCCACATTTTCCTCGTGTAGATGACTGATCAAAACTTGGTGTTTGTCTAATATATGAGATGTCGCCACCGCGATCGGATCGGAGTTCCGCCACAGATTCGCGGGTAAAAAAGTGTGACATTGGAACGGGCCCTTCTACCTATCTTTCCCAGAAGTTCTTGTGGTAATCAATACTATAGTAATGCCGGGTTTTGTGGTTGCCATATAATTGCCACTATTATGTTGCCTCAAATTAAATTATCACACACACACAGAGATAGCCATACTTTTATTCAGGGGTAGACTGTTGGGTTGCAACCCCTTTTCTCGCAGGGCACTTTCTACATCACATGGAGTAATTAGATCAACGGTTTTTGTCATTCTACAATCCGAGTCGACACAGCCTCGCCGGCTGGTTTGCGCGGCTCTTGCCCTTCATTCTGTCAGATAAGTTGCCACCACCACGTCGTCGTCAACTATGCAGGTTGTACCCAGTCGGGAAGAGTAGCGAATGTCGGAAGAACATACATCCCCCCTTATCTTTCACTTGGTTTGGTCTGGAGCGCACAGACACACACACACCTCTCACCTGTATCAACACCAAACTGGGGGTCCTACAGCTGTTTGGGTTGCAGTTCATGTGGTATTTCTCAGTCTCGGAGACGCTCAAGTTGATCTCTTCGGAGTCCTCAATCACAGATTTCCTTGACCCCAGTGACAAACTACTAGTATGAGGCTTTCGTCAAGCATTCAACTGAACCTATCACCGTCTCACTCCACCAATAAGCCCACGACCTTCCTCTCTGAGAGGGCCCCTAGTATGCACATCATTGTACTAGTCTAGCAATACTACCCTCTTCCCAGACGGCAACTTCCATCGATATCATCACCACTGTCCCATGTCCACACAACTTCCCCTCACTTTCTTCTGACCCAACAGCATGCCGACTGACGTAGTGTAACACCACAGAATATGAGTTGGACCACCCACGTGCTAGTATTCGTCCGGATATCTGGTATGTACAAAAGTAGACTAGATCGATGATGATTCCATCTGCTTCCACATAACATGTACTATGACGACGATGTCTAAACCCCTCACAGACAGCATCAAGGCCTGTTCCTTGTCTTGCCATGTCCAATATTTGGTGAGCAGTTTAGGTTAATTAACAACCTCGGAAGTAACTCCCAGTACGCCCATCAAGGGAACCGATCTCAACCGAATCTTCGAGCATCAGACTTGACCATCAGGCCAGATTCAAGGGATCGCGGCTCACGGGAAGTAACCTCTCGTTTAAACACACCCCTTCATCACAACAAACTGACAAGGTAAAAGACGTCCCCTGCCAGTGAGTATGTCTAAAGAAGAAGCTGGTACCAAGCAAAAAAGGCCCCAAGCTTGATCGTAGATTGAGTTCCAACCTTACCCTTACCCAGACCATCAAGGGGTATATTTACAACCAAAAGATTTTGACCTTCCCCAACTTGTATGTGATCATCACTTTTCTTCCTCCGAATCAATGTTCCTCACTAGGCGATCAACCAACCAAACACGTGTGTGTACATAGTGTACATGTAGCAAAGCAAGCAATGATCGCCCCTCCTCCCCCCCCTCCCCGCCCTCCTTCACTTCCTCCCTTCCAACCACAACCCACAGATAACAACCAGTACTATACGTACTCCTCTTTCCTCCTCCCTTCGAAAACCCAAGCACGCCACAAAACACCAAACCAACCAATGATGTCTTTACGTTTCATCATCCACACACAAACGGCATTTTCTTAACCTCCTTCCCAGTTAAGCCTAACCGCCGATCCGGGGCCGGCATACGAATGCGTGGGGAGGGGGAAAGGGAAGATCAACCAGAATACACGCAACCCATCGTCATCGTAATCAAGAGGGTGTTTCATTTTCTTGGTCGTTTGCACGTGTCTTCAAGTTGTCTTACTTGTCCACCCCCCCCCCCCCCCCTCTCACCCAGCAAACCCATTCGGAGGAAATCGAGAACATTTATTACAATCCTGGTTTTACGTGGTGTGTGTGGGAAACCACCAACCGGAATGTTTACCACCGCACACACACTGGCACATACCAGGCATGGAATCATACTTATGTAAATTGCTTGCCACATGCTTAATGCCCCATCGAATCTTCCCTGTTAGGTTTTTGATTTCTGAATAGACTTTTCTCATTTCAGTAATGAATAATTCTCTTTTAACAAAAACCGAGTTTTTGTTGTATCACCAAGCAAAATCAGCATCAGGCTTTGTCCATGTACTTACATACATACATTGTACACGTGTTAAGTACAAGTATAAGTGTGTAAGTCGTTGCCCGAAACCCCGAAGGGTATGTACTGTACCTAAATAAGCAAAAACCTTTCAAACTTTTTTTCGGCGAAGAAGAAAACAAGAAAGTAACAGTGAGATTTCAATCTTGCTTCCCCGATGATCTACAAGAAATAGAAATAAACCGTTATTAAAAATGTAACGTCGTTTCCTTTCTTATGATGTGATGTGTGATGTGTATAGTAATGGGTCAAGGTATGATGCCGAGATATAACCAAACTTTCTTCAACCACGGTCTGAATGAACTGGGATCTCTCTTTCTCCTCCCTTATCAAGAAAGGGAAAAAAAAACAAGACCCTGCACAGAGAGGAGATCTACCCGAAGAAATAAACAAGGGGTAACGGAGTAATCATGACGGGAATGTCGTCAACAACCCGGGACCCCGAATACGTAGTATTGATGTAAACAACAACGAAATCCATGTTTACTTGCCGTCGTCGTCTTCGGGGAATCTCCCACCCAAACATATGACCGGTTTTTTGTATCCATCCGGATTGTAACTCTTGATGCCTCGGGGAGAAAGACAAGTTTGATTTGAAACAAAAACATGGAATGATGTTGTCTGTGTGTGTATGTGTGTTGCATGAATTTGCATCATCTCCCCTTTCTTTAAATCGTCCGGGTCTCGGGGGGTTTTCCGATCTAAAATCATCGGCCACGGCATTTGGTACGTTTCGAGAATCAAAAGTAGCCAGGCCCCCCCCCCCCCCCCCCAGGGAAGGAGGGCTAAGGGTGGTTTTTTTCTGGTCTTGGAAAAGTTTAAGTTTGGGTTTGTTTTCGGTTGCCTACCTATTCGGGAAGGAGGAAGAGACAAAGACACAAAACACGAAAACGGAGCCCGGGTCAAGTTGATTTACAGTTAAAATAAGGCGAACAAAAACATTCAAATCATCTGATGGATTCTAGAATTGGATTATTTGTTAAGAGCAAAGTTTCACCAACTCCCAAAAAAAGAAAGATGCATAATTTTCTCGGAGATCATCACGGGCACTAAAAAATGAACCCGTTTGCATAGTTCGTCCGTGTGAAAAAAAGAAGTGACGTTGACCTCTCTCACTTTGATGATTACCTTCCCTCTCCACACCGGTTAAACCCCTTATCGCGCCTCCCCCCCACACTAGAAAACACAAACTCCACAGACCCTGGGATATCCGGGGCAAGGAAAGCAAAAGAAGGACGGAATTTCCCTGCCAATCATCGATTGCGACATTCCGCTCCCAAAAAGAACAACAAAACCTGACGGATCCAGCAGCGGAGCCAGCCAGCGAATCTAGAACATTATGAATCATCGAACGAGAAAGGTTTCTTTTTTCATGACATTTTACTCCGAAAACAGGAACACATATACACCTAAATAAAACAAGGGAGTTGCTTGTATTTTTTTTTTGGGGAGCTTTTTTTTTTAGGGAAAGGGGGGACGGCCCGGCAGCCCGGGAATGTGGCGGCTCCCGCATTTTGTTTGTGTCGCAACTCCTGACTCTTTGTAAACAAGAAACATCACCAGATTCATTTGTTCACGTGGGGGAAAAAAAAAGAGGAGAGACAAAAATAAAAATATGGGGTACATAAACATGAACTTGTCAAGATCCGGTAATCCGGCAACGCACCCTGCCAACCTGCAACTAAAATAAAAGAAAGACAGACATGGACGTTCTAGCCCTCTTGAAAAACCTGAACTATTCGGCACCGAAAAAGCGGATTTCTCTTTCAACATTCTCCTCTTTCCGCAAAAGGCTCCAACAGCTAGCTCACGGTGCGTTAATATCTCCACAGTTCATCGTCCCATTTTTTTTTACTTTAATTCTCCCGGTGGCTTGGTTAAACAAATCACATGCGAAGACTTCCCGTCCTTTTAACAAGTTTTGTTGAGGCTCTGCATAACGCTATTTACAATGCCAAGTAAGCACTACGATAAGTACGTAGGTACTGTACATACATGCAATCCAACAGGCCGGGAACAGAGAGATGGCTGGAGTTCGGACATCTCTCCGTCAAAGCCACACACCTTCGGCAATCGTCAAAGGCGTTCTTGTTGTTAGTTAGTTTAGGTAGCCATATTATTCCCCCCTGCCTCTTGAACAAAAAAAACAAAAAATGTAAAAAAGATCCAAAACATGAACAATACGGAATCCCCGTGTCCATTATTTTATATATATACAACCCATCCCACGGATCCATCCATGCATCCATCCATTCCCTCGGCTTGGACCGAACTTTGTCACCCTGTCAGGCATGAAACCCAAATCGGGTTTAAACTCCCCTTTTCACTGTTGGTTCCCTTCATGTTGTGTTGTTCCCCCTTCCTTCAAGCTTATTGTTGCTTATGCAAATGCGGCGCACAAGAAAATCCTCCCATCGGACTTTTTTTTTCTTTCTTTTGTTTCTTTTTTCCTTTTTTTTTCCCAAGCAAGGATCTAAGCGAAAAAAAAACCGCATCGCTTGTTTTGACTGTAAGAAATCACCAAAGTTCCCAAAAGGAACAAGGTCTTAAACCAAAACCATGCAATTATTACTACCAAGGGGCGCTTGTCTTCCTTGTGCCAGGTGGCAAGACAAAGTTGGAGGAGGAGGAGAAAATGGATTTTTCGCTTATCACCGAACAACTTGGCATTTTTTTCCCCTCTCGGCTTTAGCATTACTCTCAACTCCCGAGCCTTTATTCGTCCAGACGGATGGATACATAAATCTATAATTAATACAAGTGGAAAACTGGGGTTAACGGATATTATTCTTTGCCTCAACCTTATGATTTTTTTGATTTTTTTAAATTTTTTTTAATTTTTTTTTAAAAAAAGATCCCTGGATTGTGATACTACACACAACGCGCGCCGCGCGTGAAAAAAGAATATCGGGCAAATTTCCAAACTCCTTCCCGTCTACTGTTCCATTCTTTTTGTCAGTGATCATTCATCATCATCGTTGCCCCACAGTTCAGTTCAACAAACCCTTGGCTGAACAAGCGTTACTACATCTCTCGGCTTACGCCGCCGCACCACAACCGAACAGACACTCCAGTACCACTCGCTCACCCCTTCCAGGTCCCGTGCCTTTCTTAGCTACCTATGTGCTACCCTGACAACTCTCTCCACTGCTACGTACCCCAATTAAGACCAAAAAAAAAAAAAAGAGTTTATCCACTTGAGCGGGTGTTTTGCGGCGTCGTCGTCGCCCTTACCATTTCCTTGTTCGTTTATTTTACAGGGGGAGAGGAATTAAACGACGTTCAGCTGGGGGGTGGGTGGCACCTACAGTAGTGATTATTAATCTGGACATACGTATGGTTAACATTGGGTCTGTGTGTATGTGTCGGGATGGGATGGGGGAGGGATGGGGGCGCTCGCTAACGATGCCGTTTGGATAATTATTTTTTTTGGGGATGTTGCATGAAAACTGTTCATGACAATTAGTTCACTAAGCAGATGATAAGAAACAAAGACAAAAAGGTAATAAGACTAAGTAATTCTCAGTCTTTTTTTTTTTGTTTACTTGTTCATTTCTTGTATAGTGCTGTCAAGCTATATGCGTGTGTGTGTGTATATGTGTGGTGTAATGCCAAGTTTGAAATGGATTTCCTCAAGGGATTGGCATTAATCAGTTGCTGTGGAGAGTTTGTTTGGCAAAGCAAGTCAGTTGACTTGGTCAAAGTTTTTTTTACACCATAATGATTACTTCAAGAAAAAGTTAAAACATTGTCAAAGAAAGAAACTTTCCCCCAATTGCCAGGGGTTAATCTATCTCACCGGTTTCGATAACAAAAGTGGATTTTGAGAAGCAACAATTCAAGACAACACGGACACACTAGGATACACAAGCTGGACACTATCAGCTTTCCAACGGTCCCAAATGAGCGGTGTCTCCTTGTTTCATGAATCACTCTTATTTATAAATCATGTCTCTGTTGACAGTTTAAGTTCATGTGGAACGAGCCGTGAATACGATTTTATCGGCGTTCGCTCCGGACAGAACAACACCGAGTTGGCTGCCTGGGCTGTACGAACCGGGCCTGAAGCCTGCGCAGCATGATTGGTTGGTTTTTTCCTAAACTGACAGAAGAAGCAAAGACGTTCCCCTAGACTACCTGTCATAGGTCCAATGGCTTCTTTTTCTCTCTATCTCTCTATCTCTCTCCCTTGCTGCCCAATGGATGGACCAACCAACGATCCACATGGCACCACGATGTTCGGGACCAGATGAGAAACGGTCCAGAACCTCTTGTTTTTCGCGTCCCCTATAATTGACCTGCAGTAGTGAACCAGCCTCGCGGAGAGCCCCCCGCCGGACGTGTTAAGAAAAGAGTGCATTGCTAGAGCAAAAAACCGAGACCGAGAAACGGAGGAACCCCCGTCTCACCTTTCTTACACTTGATCTAATCCCAATCAAGAATGAATTTTGGGATCTTGATGAGGATCAGATCTGGTTGGGCGTATGATGCTAACATCATCGGCACACATCCATCCACACTTACCGAAGGGGAGGCGTAGAGGAAAAAAAAAAAAAAAAGGTAATTTTGTTCGTCTGTCGGGTTGTCGTTGCAACCAGCCGAAGTGGAAGTTGACAAAAAACAAAAAAAACCTGTGAAACCATCTTCATCCGCACACTGATCCACCCTGACTTACACCCGTTTGTATCCATGTATACAAGGTATACATGTACCACCCCCCCCCCCCCCCCGACCCGCTGTGCTGTGCCCGCCTGCCTCCCTTGCCGCACACAAACATGATATAGTTACATTTTGTACATGCTGCAATTGCGTGTGCTGCACCGGGACAAGTGTAAAAGTTGTCCAAGTAAGAAAAAAGGGCCAGAATGATCGACAGGGAAGCCGGACAACGGAACAGATGGAACAAGCGGGCGAACCTTCCATGCAGATTCCTCATCCGGAAATATCACCATATTCTCTCTTTCTACATTGTACAGTTATGTATCATCATCACCAGATGCAACAATCTGCAACTTCAATCAAAATACCAACCTTGAATATTGCATCGGATAATATATCCTTCCTTCCTCATACGCTTTCCGGGAATAATAACATGTTTATCTCCACTACCACCCACTCTATCAAGGATGCAAAAAAGTCTCTCTCACTGTCTTTTTGTCACCTCACCTGAGGGATGCATAAATATAATATATTTCTTTTAGTTAACCAAACGGCTGCGATCGGCTGTTAAACGATTTTTTACGGAACGATACAAATGATGTGACCTGACATAAAGGAAGGTAACACAAAAATCTTTCGAAGAAAAGAGAAAAGAAACATGTCAGATTTTCGCCTCTTTCCTCCTCCTCCTCCTCCTCCTCTTTTCCGATCCTTGTCAATAACAAACTTTTAAACAAATCCACCTTTTGAATAAAAAGTAGGAAACACCTGACCAAAACCAGGAAAACTTGACGATTGCCGGGGGGGCTGACGCCTTTTTTCGCGCATCGGAGCTTTTTTGGGTTATTTTGCCTCCCTTGTCATCCCCCGCCAACGTAAACAACCTTATCTTTCTCCTAAAAATTTGCCCAAATGACGCAAGATGTGCACACGCGGCGATCTCAAAGAAAGAGAAGAATTCCAGAAATCAAAAACACAAATCTTACGGAAAAGAAAAGAAAAAAGTCCCACAATTTGATATTCGGCCCGGTCAATCGGAATGAGGGCTGGCCTTGTTTCTCTTTGAGGCAGGCACGGCAGCTGGGCCAGGGAAAAAGGAAAAGAGACCAGCAGCTGAAATGGAGGCTTGCAGGTCCGGGTCTGTCTTACAGGCTGGTCAGGCTGTTGTGGTTGTTGTTGGCCGCTCGTCCCGTTCCCAACCGACCCGAATTCAAGAACGACACACCACTGGCCGCCAAACGGAAAGACACAAAAAAGATGTGGCGCTTTCCTATTCGGGAATGACGGGACAGCACAATAGGAGGATTGATAGGATTGTCGATGGAAAAGGTCACACGCGCGCGGAATACTCCGCTGTAGAAAAGATCAAAGGGCAAATAAAAAAAGCCGTTTTTTCCCTTTCTTACCTACGTACGCAATGCGATACCGACTGGTTGGGTTCCCTTCGTTTGTTGGTGATTTTTTTGCCACGAACCCAGGAACGGTCTAAACACAGCCGCTTGCCGCCGCTATTATATGCCAGCGAATTTTTGGGGACTGCCTGCCTGTCATCGGCTAGTCCGTCGCTCCGAGATTTGGCAAGGCAAACGGTTGCTGCGCGCACAAATGCTCTTAGCCGTTCGCTGTAAACGCATCCGAGCACTCCTTGCATGGGAAGATGCGAAACAGTTCAAGTAAAAGTTGGCTTGTGCGTAATTGGTGTCGAAAACGTCGATCAAGAACCCCGATGAGTGTGCGTTTGATCACCTGGGCCGGGCGTGAATGATGATCGTAACATTCCAGAAAACCTGAAGAACAAAAGGGTCTTGGTTGGTCAAGCCACCCGGCCACGACGCCCGGGCGACCGTCGTCCCGTGCCCAGTTATTGATTGGGTGATTTTTGGGTCGCATCTTCAGTTCGTTCCGTTTGAAGCCGAAACGGGTCATCATTGGTTGATCATTTGGGTGGGCGACACACGGGAATAGCCGACCGAGGGAACTTCTAGAAGAAGAAGCAGAGCAAGAAGCAGAAAATAGAAGAAAAGCTTGTATTGTGAGTGGTCAATGTAGCTGAGCTGAGTTGTAGTGTAAGAATTAACAAGGGCAAATTACATGACATTTTCTGATTTATCCCATGTCCGTCTGTATGATGGGCGGGTTACCTGTCTCCTTATTATTGGCTTGCAGGTTGGGTAATGGTGTGTGTTCCATTTGCCCAGTAGTCCGATATTGCGTACCTGACTCCTGCAGTGGACGAAAGAGGAAGGACCAAAACTCGTGGTGGGTTCAACCAACTCTCCGAGTTCCAATCAAACTGCCGAGTCAACACCTAAAAAAGATATTATCAGGGGTACCGAGTATAATACGATTTTTGCCTATATCGATGCCTTGACTCTGAACATGATTTGATGATTTGACAATATGATAACGTCTTCCCCTCAACACTGTGAAAAACGCATGAGTCGCGCAGTCAGGGCTATCGCGGAACCCTGGCCTCAACCAGTGTGGAGAGAAGGACGCGAGGTGGAGTCTTGTCCATCGTTAGCCCGGCCTTGGCTGGGCATGCTGGGGTTCCTGCCAAGCGGGGTCTGAGCGATCAACCATGTGGACTCCCTCCCCTCAACTGTTCTTCATTCTCGCATTTCATCAGTTCGCAAAAAAAAGCAATTCTGGGCTTGTTATGCGGGGCCGAAAACGGTCGGGTCCAAAAACAGTCAAGAGGAAAAGAGGGAAAAAGTCCGCCCATAAATCATACCATATTCATTCAATCAGTATGCATTCCTACACGTTGTTGCGTTATGTGAGCACTTGTGTTGCCGGAGAGGAGAAAAGGGAACAAATGACGAAGGCTGCATAATGCCGCCAGACCGCACCGGGAAGGGGGGGGGGGGCGGCGAACACAGGACACTTTTTGGAACTTTTCTAGAAGGGTGCGACAGGGGCCCACCGCTGGTGTTGCTTGGCCGCCAATGGCCCCGAACCTGGCGTCGCTCGCTCATTTCCCTCCAGGATCTGCCCAGCGGACACTGCCGATTAGTCACCAAAACCTCCATGTCTCAAGGTGCTCCCCGTTTGGCGATGAGGCAGGCCCCGAGCCGGCGCCCGAGTGGCATGACGAATTCGATGAATTCACTGGATTGCGGTCCAAGATCGGCCGAGAGACGGAGAGTGTTTCTGTTTTGTAAATTGTCAAATAGAAGAAATGGAATGGAATTTGCATCATCATCATAGATAGCGTAGCAATTGCACTTGCCTCCCGCAGTCCGCAGCACACCACAGCGCCTTCCATCATTCCTTCCAGAGCGAGCGAATGGAAAGAAGGAGCCTGGAGGAACGCCATCTGATCCCTTCCACTTCCACTCCCCTCCTTTGCAGACTCCACCTCCACCCCCCTTGCACTTCTCTAGCACGTTGCACACGCGCAACGCTACCACCCAGGCCACACCCACAGCGGACAGGGTCCCTTCCCGATTCTCATTAAAAGACTGGGCATCTCACCTGCCCGCGCCTGCAGGCTGTCCGCATCCATCCTTTATCGGGTTTCCCTTTTGATCTCCCATCCCCTCGCTCGCCCTCTCCATTTCCTCGTCTCGTCTCAGTCAAGTACTCCACCACACCCACCACACCCGCACCAAACCAAACCATCCAGAACAACACCCACTTACACCCATCGAAACCACAAACGACCGACCGAGACTGATAGCCGACGACGATATCTGCCTGTCGGCTGCCTGCGTCGTGTGCTAATACACACAACATTATTGCGACTACACTACACGGCGACTGGCATATATACACAACCTATATGGCTTGAACAGGAAGAAAACTTGGTCAATCCCGAACCACTGCGACTCGAGTGCCCGAGGGCAGAATGTCCAAGTCGCGGTTACGACCAACGTCACCGGTTCTATATCACACACAACCTCCTCCTGCTAGGGCATCGTCACCACGGCCGTCTTCCGTCTTTGAAGACGGGGACGCCGATTCGATCATGTCTACCAACTCACGACCTTCGAGCTTGGCTCTCATGCCGCCATCCTCTTCCGGGGGCCCCAAATCCCCTCCTTCGTTGCGAGAGATTCTGACTGACACGGCACCACCACCATACTCGCTCAGTGCCTTCACTGCCTTTCTTTCTCACAATCACTGTCTAGAGACGTTGGAATTTACCATGGACGCCGAGCGATACAGAGCAGCATATGCCGAGTTTCTGGCCGACCAATCGACGGGAACAGTGGACGGCAGTGAATATGTTTGCGCGCTTTGGCGCAAGATCATGCAGGCATACATTCAACAATATGGCCTTCGCGAAGTCAACCTCCCCTCGCGTGTTCGAGATCGGTTGTTGTCTCTCTCGGCAACGCCCGTGCCACCCACTCCGTCCGAACTGGACGAGGCTGTGAGGATCGTGTACGAGCTCATGAATGACTCGGTCCTGGGCCCGTTTGTTGCGTCAGCGGCGCCCGCGGAGGAAATGGCCCAGGAGCAGAGTGAGCACAGACATGCACGGTCACGGCTTCGTATTCCAAAGGAGTCCTCTTGGAGCGGCGACGACTCGACCAGATCACCAAAGTCGGGCTTCCTGCCTATGCTCAACATTGCGTGGGCCACCGAACCCAAGAGCTCCGGTTCTTCAGCTAGCGATCTTCACGAGCACAGTGGGCTGAGCGATGACAGCGGAAGCGCACCATCACCACCAGTAGCGAACGAGCCCATGACACCACCGACCACGCCGCCCACGGCCGACTGGGGATTCAGCACGTCTCCCAACAGCCTCCAGAGAGCCATCAGCGCTCACAACAGCGGTTGGAAAAAGATGAGTGCGAAGCTTGGTCTCAACAGGAAGGGTCGCAAGCGCGGTCACACCTCCAGTGTCACGTCTGCTGGCGCCGACTGTGACCTCGCATCACCACCAGCTGAAGGTAGCCAAGGTAGCAGCAACCTCTTATAGGGGTTAGAGGTCATGTCAATTCCTGAGGACCCCGAAACATCCTCCTCCGAAGACACCCAAGTGGGTATGATGATCGATGGTCTCGACGAAAAGCCGGCGCACTTCGCAAACAGTGACGTGCGACCCTCGTTTTCGTCGGACTGGGAGGAGCCTCACCCGGGGCAGCCTTTTCCGGTACCACCGCCGGAGAGCGCACTCCTGGGTGCTGACACTCAAAGATCGAACTGTCTCGAGGTCCCCAAAGTTGGCATGGCCGCAAAAGGCTATCGCAACAGACGCTTTCTTCGCCCGCGTCTCAGAACACAATCATTGAAACCGCTCAAGATACCAGCAACCCCTCAGGAAGCTAATGTCAGGAGTGTCTCGTGTTGCACGCCCCTGAGCAACTCGTCTAGCACCAGACCTTTCCTTTCAACATCAACCACGCACACGATCTCACCCGCCACCACGATCGAACGTACCTCCAGCGCCAGACCAACAGTAGTGAGCCCGATGTATGGGTGCGAGACGGAGAAGGGCGTCCACAAGCCTAATGATGACTCTTACGAGAGCCCCGCCTCATCGAAACACTCATCGATGCGCTTTTCCACTCTGACCGATTTTTCGGGTCATCTCAAGCTTCCCATGAGTCCTGCCACCGCCGCCGATGACTCAGACAACAGCTCTCTGATGTCGTTTGAGCACGATACGACGATGACGACTTCGATTTCCAACAGCCCGAGTCTGTCGCCCGACGAGGATCCTTACGGATGGGAGGCTGAGCTGAACAGGAAGGCCGCCTCTGGTGGTTGCTGCCCCAACTTTCAGTATCGCCGCGTTGGAGGTGCAAAGCGCAGTCTCCTCCAAAAGGTTCTCAGTTTGGGACCTCGGTCAGCATCGGCGATTCACTGATTACTCTTTATTTACTTTCCTTTGTCTCACACCTTCACTTCACACAATACCCCTTTTTTATGTTTTAGAAGAATCCTTTCCAGTTTTATGTCACGACTGGAAGAAAAGGAGAAAAGCAAGAGAGCTCACGCTTCATGGACTGATGACATACACACATTATTTGTTTACAATGGGATACATTGGGAAGAAAGGATAGGGGCGGCGGCATTTTTCTGGGGGTTGGGGCCGGTAAATACATACACATGATTAAGCATTGGACGGGTGGTTTTATTGTACGAACTTTGTTGTGAACACCACCACACACACTAAAAAGCAAGCGGGCGTTTTATGGGGGTTTTGAATTACACAACCAAAAGAATTGAGCATTTGGGGATTTTTTTTGTTTCTATTTTTCGCTCTATACATTTACAATATTCATGTAATGGTTTTGAGACATGGGATGGATGGGGTTTGGTAGGAGATGGGAGATGGTAGGATGGAGAGAAAAGGAATTTTTAGTTTTAAGAAGGATGATACCCCCGTTTTTGATATTGGATTTGATTTTGAAGTTAATATTTAGTTTGGCTGAGCCTGGGTTTGGAAACAGAACTGGATTTGTTGATTGGAATTGTCTCTGTCTCTCTCTCTCGCTCTCTCTGTGTGTGTGTCTCTGTCTTTCTCTCCCTCTCCCTCTCCCTCTCCCTCTCCCTCTCTCTCGTCACACCATCTTCGGAAAATGCGTCACTGGAGAATGGGGCACCCTGTGACGACTTCTTTGTTGACGTCGTGTTAACACACCATGTTGAGACACTCAATCTTTGTTGGAGATGGATCTCGATGGTGTGTGGTAATAAACTTTATGTACAGTACATCGTCGATTCCATGGGAGAAGTAGTAGTCGATATTTTTGGGGTGGGTGTTGTAGTATATATTGTTTTTTTGGGGTTTCTATCCTACCTGCCTTGTTGAGAAAGAGATCTGCAACACACACACACACACACACACACATACACACACAGAGAAACAATCGGTAAACTTTGTTGCATCATCACGATTTCTGGTTGTAATGTAATACATTGGTACGTACTTTTGCTTTTGAGAGTGTTTTTGGGGGATTTGGGTGGTTTGGGTGGGTGGTCGGTTTGGTTTGGTTTGGTTTGGTTTGGGGTTGGGTTGGGTTTGGGTGGGTGTGAATGTGAGTGAAATGTAACTGTAGATCCTTTCTCTTTTGTTTCCCTCCCTTCCCTACATATGCTTGTGTACATTTACGGAAATATCGAAACATTCAATGATGAAATTACTATGTTGTAAGGTATTCTCTTCTGTGAGAGAAAAGAGGTTGTCGTCATTGCTTTTTTGAGTGGGAAGGTTGTAGCAGTGGTTAGAGATAGAAAGTCCTCGTCATTCGTCGTCGTCGTCGTTCGTCGTCATCTACTTGAAGCTGAACAAAGGAAAGATGGGTGTGGCGCGCGAGGCTAACCTACCATTACCTACCATACCTACCAAATACGCAGGGAGCAGCAGGGGGAGCAACAAAAAAAAAAGGGTGTGATTATGTGTCAGTCAGTTCGTAATACCCGGCTGTTGTCTACCCGGCTAGGTGGGTTTTAAGGGCTGGAAAAGGGTACATACATACAGTAAGTTAGCTTACATGGATGAAATGGCTTAATTGATGGGCTCTCTCTCCGTTTAAAGAAGGGTTTTGTGTCAGCACGGGCAGGAGGTTAAGCCGTCTCTTTGTTGTTGGTTTTTTTTTTTTTTTTTTGCTGCATGAAAGAAAAACGGTATCTCGGATGAAGATTTTATTTTATTTTTATTTTATCTAAACTTTAATTAACGCAATGAAGATGAAGAAGAAGAAGAAGAAGAAGAGAAAGGCTGTTAAAATTTTCTTTGGTAGGGGAAAATTGATTAGGTTGACCCAAAACGGCGTTTTTGAGTTTGGTGATTTGATTGATATCTCAATTTCAGCTCCCCCCGTTGCAAAAAAAAAATTATATATATATATATATGGAGATGATTTCAATATAGTTACAACAACCGTTTTCATGTAACCACATTTTATCATTCTTTTACGCGGAAAACCCAAAATAATTCTCAAATATATTGAAAGGTGAGTTCTCATGCATATACGTGTATTCCAAGTTGTTTTATTTCCGGTTTATGGCTGGACCTTCTTACCTTGGGAGGTTTCCAAGGGCGTGAGGAAATGTAAAAAGTACTTTGTTCGATAATCAGCTGAAGATGACGACAGCAAGTGATTGAGCCCAAGCTTCAATTTTGAGATAAAGTGCTTGCGTAAGTGTTTATGTCTGTTAGGCTGAGAGATCTAGGCTCCGATTATTGAGTAAAGATGCTAGAATGGATTCAGGGGGGTGAAAGCAGGCAGACAAATATGAATTGCTGTCATGAGATATATATATATGATGCTATTGCTGGGCATATAATTGCCTAATCTTTAGCAGAGTGCCCTTGTAGTAATGTGATGTTTGCGTATCACAACATGCAAAGAGTATTGAGACACTTTGATGCCTGTCCGTGGAAGACAACGTCGGTGCCTGGTTTGGGAAAACATCGGACCCAAGGCGCTCGAGCTCGAGCTCAGCGTCTACCTACTAGTTCAGTGAGAAGGACCTCGACACCGAGTACACCACCCTTGGCTCAAAATTTTCATTATTAAAAAATGCTCATAAACCTGAAATAATACCATACAGATATCACAAGCCTTCAATAATATTCATGAACCTCAAAACCAAATAAATCATATCTCCCCTCCCAAAGTACAAATAAGCCTTGTAAGACGCATATATATAATCCCACACAGGCCTCAAAGGCACCAAATACCCATAAATAACAAACCAGAATACGTCTTTAATAAATCTCCCCTTCCCCAGCACACACACACATATATCTTGCCCTTGTTTTATGCCCTCCCTCCATCAATCTACTGTACGCCCTTCATTAACTCAAATATGCCTCCAAGGACAACAAGTACGCATGAAAAGAACATCATATAAGCGTGGAAGAACAAAAATACGCATCAAGAAAACCAGAAAAATATGCATTCAACTTCGCTTGGTATCTTTGACCTGGCCCAAACAACAGCCTTGAAAACTAATGACGGTGTCTTCCAATCCCTCAAACCAGGTCTGTCCCAAAATACCTCCAACGCCCCAAAAATAATCCCACAAAGGCATAATGATGCTCTTTTTTTTGCCTTGAAAATGAATCGGCATAGGCATGACCAGCCTTTCAACACCCCCCTGCCAAACCCTTCAACTTCCCTTCAAAAATCCCCAAACACCTTTTTATTAAAACCTTCAACACTCTTGGAAACTCATAAACACTCCTTCTTTTCCCTTGACCACCCCTTCGTTTTTATCTTCACCTCTCACTCTCAATCCCTGAACCCATGAAATGAACCATAAACACCCCCATTTTGTTCCTTGTATGCATGCTTGAATGAATTTGTAGGCATAACCGGCCTCCCATGAATGCATGTCTGAATGTGTTGAAGAAAAAAACGCCACGAAAATCATGTCTAAAAACTACCACACTCCATTTTCAATATTCATCAACCCCGAAATCACCCTTGAACCCTCCGTTCAATAAGACAGCAGCCAGTCTCCTCCTCTGGGCAGTAAGCTGTCTGGCAGTATAAGCTTGGTTGGGATCAACTCCAAGTGCAACGCACAGGGCATTGGTAATAGTAAAGACGCCACAGTCCCAGCCATTGTCCTGCTTGGGCGCGACATAATCGATCACCTTCCACTCGTCTTCTTTGTACTGTTCCTCAAGGACATAGCTCGCCAGCTCGAGCATTTTGTCCGTAACAGCTTTATCACCGCGACCACCGCGAATGGAATCAATATGGGCAACGGTCTTTTGTCCAGGTCTCAGAACGGCCAGCGTCCAATGAGAGCTCTGGCAGATGGGGACCAAGATGGTCTCAATGTCAAAAAAGTTGTTCTTCTTGACATTAGCCCTTCGCAAGAGACGAGCGCACCCCTGCGCGCCATGCGATAGAAGACGAGGATAAAAGAATGAGGTGAACGCAGCGCACTTTGGCTCTGTGGCAGGTACTCCCTTGGCGGTGTTGATCGCATCGGCGACGTGTAAAATAGACCCAATGATGATATTGTCGTTGAGCCAAGCAGTGGGGGGAAGAAGCATGTCTTCAAAATCGCGGCGGGTCAAATCCGAGCCCTCAAGAGTCTTTGCCAATGAAACGGTGGGATTGGCCGCGGAAATGCTGTCGACCTTGTCGTGCCACTCATCAGACATTTCTTCGATAAGGGGACGTTTGGGAGCTCTGAGGCCAGTCAGGGCAAGGAACTCCTCAGCTTGCTTGCGCAGTCGCTCCTCTTTTATGCGGCGCTCCTTTTCTACTAGCCGCTTGCGTTCCTCTTCCTTCTTGCGGCGCTCTTCCTCTAGACGACGCTTCTCTGCTAGTGCAGCCTCTTCAATCTCTCGCTGGCGCTTCTCTTCGGCTTTTCGCTTGAGCGCTGTCTGAAATTCTTCCTCGATTTGCTTGCTGAGCTCCAACTCCTGGAACTTTGCTGTAGATATCTTCAATAACTCATCCACCTCATCGTCATTGAAAAGTAGATCGAGGGCCGAGATCTTGGGCTTGGTCTCCTTGGACGCCTCCTTTTCAGCCTGTTCGTCTTCTCTCTTCTGGCGGAATGGGTTGACATAAGGGCTGGGATTCGCCGGACTTGAGAGTGTATCGTTGAGCTGTGCAGCACGTGCGATTTCTCTCCGCTTGCGCTCAGGGGTTCTGAGTCGAGGAGGCGCTGGAATCAGAACTTTGTCTCTCTTCGGGACTGGCTCAGGCTTTTCCTCCGCTTTTTTCTTCTTCTTCTCTTCCCGCTCCTCCAAATCTTCCTTGACATCATTCAGGAAGGTGTTATATTTCTGGGCATGATACTTGAGTCCCAGTTCCTCGTCGTCCTTTTCAAGTCCATCTAGACTCCAGCGGTTGGCAGGGTCTGGGTAAAGATTGCTGGATCTAGAAACAGTCTTCTTGGATTCGAAGACGCGGACCGAGTATTTGTCTTTTAGTACCTCAGCCTTGCGCTGGGCTTGCAAGAGCTGTTCCGCCTCGAGGGGTGTCATGACACGGGCAGGGATGTGAGATGGCGGTATGAACCTGGATACAGGATTCTCAAAGGCCAGGACGCGCTTCTTCAGCGGGGTGGGCCAATAGTGCTTAGGAGAAGGTGGAGCATCCCACTTCTTGGAGGGCTTTAAAATACCCTTTGGCTTGGCAATCTTTCTATAAACGCCAACGTTCTTCGGTAGGTCATCTTCCGACTCGGACGAATCGGGTGACGGGTATCTGAACTCGTAAAAGGGCTCGATGCGCATCTCTTCGAGGTTGACAGGCTCCATGACTGCGTCATCTTCGGGAAAGTAGCCCGGCATATCTGTATGTGAATCTCGAGCGGGGCTCTCGACGAAACTGGGGACCATCTCCTGTTTGTGGACAGCGTTAGCGTCGACACAGATCTGGGACATGGTCTCCAGCGTCTCTCTGGGGATCGGGAACAGCTCCTTCAATGATGAAAGGAAGCGCATGAGCTCTGCAGTAACCCTGGCTGTTCTGCGGAATTCGTAGTTTCCAATGGGGAACTGGCGCGGTGGCGACTTGTATCTCTTCTTGATATCATCGAAGTTGTGAGGATGGTAGATATCGTCGAGAAACTTACGAGCCTCATGAAGGCTTTGCTGGTACTTGCGGTACGCCTTGAGCAGTTGGTCTGCCCTGTCTGCCTCCGAGAGCTCCGGTGTCGCTGGACCGAACAGGTATTGCTCATACATGTGTACTGCGATGCTCGCGGGCTCATCAATCCCTGTCTCCATCTGCGCCCTGATGGCCTCAATGTTCGCACCACCGACGATCTTTCCGGCATCGATGATTGCTATTTGATCATCAAGGCCACTCTTGAACTCCTTAAGCTTGAAGTAGCCGATGCGCTTCGTAGGGGTAGGCGCCCAGATAAGTTTGGCGAACTCGGGATCGACCTCATTGGTGGGCTGGTCGCCTGGAATGGGCTTTGGCTGGGCCTCGCGCTTGATTCTCTTGACAACGATCGTGTCATTTCGTGCGCTCCAGCTGCGGGCGTCGACGACCTCGTAAGAGGCATCGCGGATCATGCCGAATAGGTTGGTAAGTGGGGACGTCATGGTGGCAACGAGGGAGCTAACACAACCTCGTGCCTGCGCCCATATGGATTGAGGTTGTGACTGGACCTCAGCTGGTTCTTGTTGCTCGGCGGAGGGGAGCACCTTCTTGACGGACTGCTTGGTCTCGTGGCCTTCGTTCTGAGCGATCAGGTCCAATTCGGAGTCTGAGGCCGGGCGCTTGCCGTTTGCGTTGAGGAGATCGCTATAAACGGGGTGGATCTTTTGGCCGCAAATGCAGTGCCAGCGCGGATCGTCCTTCTTCTGCAGAACCCGAAGGTTCTTGCCCTCTGGGCCAGTGGTATAAAATCGGAAGTGGCCAAGGCCTTCTTCCGCGTCCTCTCTCGAGTTGTAGATGGTTGGTGGGCCGCACCAGCAATCCCTCATCAGATGGTCGTTGCGGATTGCGATATAGAGTTCTCTGGCGAACTCTTCCTCGTCCTCTTGGTCTCGACGGGCTCGGAATCTGCTGGTCTCATGACCAGGGCTGTCTGGTGTCGATAGAACCGGTGGGGGTGGGGTTCTATCGACCCAACGCACGAGGAACCGCTGGGGGTGGTAGAGGGGTGTCCTCGGCGATGGTTGGCGTTTGGTGCCTCGAATTGAGGACACCCGGGGGTGTCGGAGGAGGGGAGAGGTGGGAGCGACGGCTGGTTGGGGAGTGGCCGGGGGAAGAGCGACCGGAGGAGGGAAGATGCGACGACGAATCGTCGCCGGAGTGGCGGCGGTGGTGGGGTTGGGGGTGGTGGTGGTGGTGGTGGCGGCGGAGAAGTTGGTGGCCCGAGGCCGAGTTGGTGTCGCCGGGTTGGCAACGTTGGGGGTGGTTGCCCGGCGGGCCGAGCGACGGGTTACCCGCGAGGGGGTCTCCGCAGGCAAAGGACGAAGGCCACGGCTGTTGCGCGTGGTGCGCGGTGTGGGAGCTTTTGGCGCCATGGTTAGCGCTAGTTCTTTGGTTGTTCGAGAGAAGGTTTGGAAATTCGGACTGGGAAAGTCGCCATGGCTTTGTGGGCCACGACTGCCAATTGCAATCAAAGCCATCGCAATCACAATCACAACGAGCAAGAGCAACCCGCTCGAACCACGCGCGCCTGGGACGAGTTCAAGATCGGGAAGGCGCGCGTCTGGCGCAATCGACAAGAAGGTCCGCACGAGGCCGACGAGGATGGCAACGCTGGCGAGGGAAGGAAGGACCGAGCCGTTGAGGCATCCGACTGCCTCTGTCGGGGCAGTCTTTTGCAACATCAAGACGCGGACAACACAGACACTGACACGCGACAGCCTCTTTCAGACGAAAAAGGCACAACTGTCGGGACGAGAAGTCAAGATGTTTCTTCACCAGCTCCTTCCGGAATCACCTCATCCTTCATCACTGTCGCAACTGGGAAGAGATGTGGGGAAAAACAGAATCACGATTCGACATTGGTTTGCCAAGCACAACAAGGAAGGAGGCAGTTGGAGAGCTCCAATCTCGCCCATTGGCAAAAAAAAAGTCTGGTGGAGTCCATCATCCTTACCTTGAACGCTCTTGGTCGCGTTACCCACTCAGAGGCTATCGCTAATCGGGAATTCGATAATCGTGGCTTGACAGCTGGCAGCAAAAGGTGGCTTGTGCAGGAAATAATAGGAATCCCTCCGCCACTGCAACTGTGATTTGATGGGATGGGATGGAAGGCGCGCAAAGGATCAGATGAAGATGTCTTGTTAATTAAATTGTCGACGACGGTGTTGCGGCTCTGCAGATGTCTCCAGGAAATCTCTCCCGAGCTTTGACAGTTGAAACAATGCGCGCCGCATGCCAAGCGTCACTCGTTTAATCACAACCCCTGTCTTTGATCGATCTCTTGGCGCGGCAACCGGCCGTTGGATGTGTCCATCCGGGGGATTTCCAGTTCTCTGGGGAAACTTTCCCATTTGATGTGTTTCCAAATCTGAAACTTTGAAAACGGCCATTGGTGGTGTGATTCACATGTGGCAAACGCTGATTACCATGGTCTTAACTGTTGCGAAGTTATGCGAGCGTAGACTGGACTTGAAGGAAAATGCTTGGAGATCTGAGATATATTTTGCTCAATTTGGGAAGGGATACTTTAGGGTATATTCTTCGTGATGCGACTGTTTTATCCTACATTCAGAGGTTCCTGAGACTTGGGAAACTGCAAAGTTGTGAACTTGTACAAGATTAGCGTTTCCTGATTGCGATGAGTGTGGACTTGAAGCGCCACTCAAGATTCTAATTACAGGCACGTAGGTACTAGGTAGGTACCTTCCCCAGATCAGAACCACAATCACAAAACCTAACATGTGGAAAGTGGAAATATAGTTCAGGTCCCTAATCAGCGCCCTCACAGTCTGTGATTTTAAGCAACCAAATATGCACCCAACCAAATCAGAGAGACCTCGTCACCCAAACTGTACTCAGGGTTAGGGTCACTTACCCCTCCCCCGCTCTCATCTCCAAACGGCCAGGCCCAAACACCATTACTACGCGCATGCAAGTCGCGTCACAGGCTCCGAAGTCTCCCTCAAGTACACTCTCGACTTATTATATCAAAGCACACATCCCAAATTCAAATAACTAAGCCATGGCCTCCTACTCCCGCTCAGCCTCAGTAGCAGGCCACACCCGCGAAAAGACTTACTTTGAACAACAGCGCGAGGAACTAATGTCTGAGATTGCTATGGTACTTTTTCCCTTCCGTCTCTCTCCCTACCTTGTTATACCCACCATAATTTCTTACGTTTTGTTTAAAACAGAGCTTCGAACACGTCCTAGCAAACATCAACAAACTGAACCGATCTCTCGAGGCAGTCATTGCACTCGGCAACGAATTCTCCTCGGTAGAAGCGTTGTGGTCTACATTCGAGAACGTGATGGCGAAGGATGAAGACGAGGAGGGGCAACAGGAGCAGCATGAAGAAGGTGATGAGGAAGGCGAAGGACAGGCAGATGAGGGGATGTATGATGAGGAAGGCGAACATGAACAAGGGGAAGAGGGAGAGGAGGAGCATCATGGAGAAGGGTATGATGAAGATGAGGAGATGGGGGATTTAACCGAGGTCCATCAGGTTCAGGACGATCAGACGGAGCAGACGGAGCAGCAAACGCAGCCGCAGCAGAGTTATGGTCACAGGGAGCGGTTATATCGACGGTAGAGGCTGGGATAGGGATGGCAGCTTAGCAAATATTGACTGGAAAGGGGGGAAGCAAGGGGGGAAATGGGCGGTGTAGAATTTATATAACGAAGCTTCTTTTAAATGATGATACCCAAATACAGATACATACAACAGACGCAACTCCTGCTCCCTTTACTAGCTTACCGCTTGTTGACCATGAAAACAGGCAAATCTTCCGCCAGCACTGAAACGGCGGTATATAATTTCCGGAACTGACTTATTATCTCCGGGAGGGTATCTATTGTTGCTGCTGTACCACCACCACCACCACCACCGCCACATCAAATCAAAAACATAAACAAACAACATCCCTCCCCTCGGAGTTTCCCCGTTCCCCCCCCCCCCCCCCCTTGTGCCACACTCTTATCTTGCCTCAACTCACCTAATTAGGGCTACACAAAATCGTTGAGGTGTACCTATGGTACATACAATTCGATATCACGCCATCATTCATTCATTCATTCATTTCTTCTTCCTTCCTCTTTTAAATCAACAAGTGTAGATGATATTAAGCCAACCTAACATAGCATATACAAAGAACAAAATGCCGTATTAAAAGTAGCGGGGGAATTGTCATCACAGAAGTAAAAGTAAAAGTAACATAAGTTTTTAATCCCTTGATGCAAACAAAAGCAAGTTTCTCAGAGCATATATATATATATACCTCAAGCATAACCGGGCGCGGGCGGGGGAATAACCCATCATTTTTCATCATTTTTTTTTCTTTCTTTCACTCTATCCTATTTTCGTGTAATATCCAACTCAACTTCTCCGTTTTGTATATTATTTTTTCTTCCTATTCCTCTTCATCTTGCCCTTTCTCCTTCTTCCTTCTTCTCCCTAAACTAACAACACTTTGATGAAAACACCCCTTTATTATGCGTGATATAATAGAAAGAAGAAAGTACAGAAAATGACAAGACCAGAATATAATACAACCCTCCTTTTCCATCATCATCATCATCATCCCTGGTTAGTAAACTGAAGATATGAACCAAAAGCCACGATAGATAGATAGGTAGGAACAAAGCAGACAGGAAAAAGGAACAGCAAATAGGAAGAAAAAAAAAAGAGGAACAGTAAAGATGCGAAAAAGAAATATCCTAACACTTAATAAAATCCAACACTACCATACATATATATACATACATACATACATATATATGTGCGCACATATATTTCTTTTTCGTTCGCTTCATCTTCCGCTTTCTTGTTTTAGATACGTCTCCCGCTTCATCTCACTCATGGTCCACCACCCTACATCTGATCTTCATGCTAATCCTTTCTAGTTTAGCCAATCGACCTCACCTCACCCAATCCTCCTCCCTCCTCCATCATTCAAGCATAGTGAAAATGTCAATCAGAAAGGCTAGATACCTCTCGCAAAGAATTTGTTTGAAAAGGAAAGAACAACAAAATATTGTTCGCCTGCTCAATATTTTGTGCCTGCCTTTATGAAGGTGTAAAAAAAGAACCCCCGAAAAAGGCCATGATTTCAATAAGAGAAGACAAAAAAACACTGAAGAAATAAGAAGAAAAAAAGAAGAAGAACAAAGCCAAGCCGCAGCGCAAGCTCCAATGATAACACAAAAGTAAAACCAACAGAGTTAAAAAAAAAATAAGCCCAGCCAGAGAGACACAATCCCTTCCCTTCCATTTGCCCACCACCCCAATGAAACCTCCCTTCATTCCGATCCATGCTGCTTCATTTGCATTCCCTTTTCATGTTCATCGTATGCCTCGTCCACTCATCCTTCCCGCCAGACGTTACACCATCGCACACCTCCTCTTCTTCTTCTTAACAATCGGAATCGGTCCATACGCGCCACCACCCATCGTTGTCGTCCCACTCCTCCCCCTACCCTTTCTCTTGCTCTCACCAGCTTCGCTCCCATTAGCGATGCCCTCAGCCTCCATCATTTTCCGATCATTAGCCACAACCGTCAGGATCGCCCTCTCGAAAATCTCCTCGACACCCTTCATTTCTTTTGAGGAGCACTCCATGTACTGCGCACCCATCCTATTGGCTACAACCTGACCCTGTTCGGTGGTGACGGGCGTCAAACCCTGAGTCTTGAGCATGTCGATGCACGTCTTTTTGTAACGGAGATCGGATTTGAGTCCCACGAGGATTAGAGGAGTGTATGGGCAAAAGTGGAGGACTTCGGGGTACCACTGCGCAGGGAAGTTAATATGAGCTGAATGAAAGGTGGATGCGGGAAAAGGGGCAAGCAAATCATACCTTGTCCATGACATTTTCTAACGAGTTGGGGCAATCAATCGCAAAGCAAACAAAAATGAGATCGGTTTCTGGGTAGGAAAGGGGTCGCAATCTGTCGTATTCTTCCTGGCCGGCAGTATCCCAAAGTGCGAGCTCGACTGTTTTTCCCGTCGGTGGGTGGGTCGGGTAGGTGATGTAGTTTTCGAAGACGGTTGGGACGTATTTCTGGGATAAGAGTCAGAATTGGGATGATGATGATGATGATGATGGCGATGCAATGCAAAATGCGATGCGATGCACGTGCGGGAGCATAAATACCTCTGGAAAGTATCCCTGGCTGTAGCTGATCAAAAGACAAGTCTTGCCGCAGCCGCCGTCACCGACAACAACAATCTTTTTAGAATATGCAGGTCCCGTATCGGTCATGGCGGTGGCTGCGGATTCTCTTCCTGTTGACGAACTCATCATGGTGCTTACGGTCCCATCGCTCGACCGTGTGCCGCGCGTGTCAGTTCTCTCCGAGGTCGGTCTTCGCGATGCGCTTGCGAAGCTGTCGTGTCTCTCGTGGGATATTATGGTGGTGTTGGGTTGTGAAATGTAGTGTTGCGAATTGCGGTATTGGTTGTAGGACGCCATTTGATTTGTTGGGTGGTTACCTGTAGGTCGGTGATTTTTAGTGGGTGCTGCGTGCAGCGGTGCGTGCAGAGCGCAGTGTTTTTGGTTTGTTTTAGCGGCCGAGTTGGACAAGCTACGGCGTTCCCTCTAGCTGAAGGTAGGGGTGTAGCTTATAAAAAGAATAGACGAAATTAACTGCGTGTACCCCGACCCCGCCCGATAATCGGTAATAGTAAGAAGTGGTGTGATTTGCGTGTTCGTGCCTGTTGATCAGGGGAATTCTGGCGATGTGTTTTATTCAGACTTTTAGTGGAGTTGTCGGAGAGAGAGATGATGTTATGGGAGTCAGGAAAAGAGAGCTTGCGCTTCGTAAACTTGGTTTCGAGGGATTGCCCAGTGGGCCACGATGGGAGGCAGCGAAACTGGGAAGCTGCAACTCTGAGCGGGACGCAGATGTAAACAGTCGACAGGGCAACCGTTCCTTGTGGTCGGGTAATGACACAACCGCGGGGCTATTGGCTTGCTTTTTGGCGAATTCAGGGCGGGTCCCACTGTAAGATCTGCCTTGGTTTTGGAGACTTTAAGATGGTCGTTTTCTAGGTTCCCAATCGATGTTTTTTTGCCAAAAGTCTTTTGTGAAAATCATAGAAAAATTGAAAGAAAAGAAAAGAGAAATTAAGAAATGGTTCAACCCCCTCACAAAATTGTCTCAGATATGCTCCCACCCAAAAAGCGGCTCAGCAGCGGCAAGGAATAGAGATGGCGGGGGAGTTGGACCAGGCCCGCAGCCCTACGTAGTGGCCGAGCCCTCCGACGTGAGGGTGGAGTTTCAGCTGCCTTGGTTCATGTTGATTGCTCTGGTTGCGGGCGTGGCCCGTGCTCCCGGCTTATCATCGGCTTGGCGGGCCAGCAAACACGCAAACCGTCCAATCTTTTCTTTGCTGCGTTTGCACCTTCTCCTCCATTTAAATTTAACCTTTTTTTTTCTCTGACTTTTTTTTTTTCACTTCCAGGGGTGGTTCGTCCACGGACTCCAGATTGCAACGCTCTCTGTCGTACATTTATAGCAACGGTTATTCTACCCCTTCCAGCCACCCATTTTATTTTTCTCGTCATAATGGCTGCCAACGGGATCAATGGCACCACAACTGAGGGCAAGTACGTCACTCTAATCAGTAGCGATGGTTTCGAATATGTGGTTCTCCGTGAAGCTACCGAGATCAGTCCTACCATCAAGAGTATGTTGCGCAGTCCCTTCAGCGAGTCCCGGACAGGCCGATGCAACTTTCCAGAGATCAGGTATGTCTTTGTCAGCCTCATCACCACCCCTCGCTTTCCTCTCCCATCTGCTACATGATGACACGTAAAGCTACTTCGCTGTGTTTTTCAACACTCTACCGACCAGAGGGATTTTCTCTCGCGGACTGCATGGGCGCTTTCCTACACTTGATCTGATAGCAGTCATCATGCTGCGTTTGGGAAGAAATATCGAGACGGCCAGGTGCTAATATGCCTCAACTTTAGGAGTGTGGTATTGGAGAAAGTTGCCGAGTATTTTCACTACTGGTACAAGAACCGCGAGAAGGATGATGTTCCAGATATGAACATTCCCGTCGAGATCTGTCTTGAGCTCCTGATGGCTGCCGATTATCTTGGTCTTGATGCCAAGCCAACCCAGTCCGCAACGAGGGATGGCTATTGAAGACTTTATGTTTTGATTATGAATAAACGGCGTTGGCGGTATTGGGAAAACATCAGGCTGGCCATTTGAGAAACCAGGCTCAATGGCAAGGGCGTTTTGCTTTTCCGGCACTGTAATTCAAGATGGCGATTGACCTCTGCAAAGATATGCGGTTACATCTGGTCTTGCCAACAAGGTATTTTCTTTTCCTCTTTCTATTTCCTCTTCCATGCATGCGATTGTTGGTCTTATCTTGGCCAACATCACCATCTTAGCATATGCGTTCAGCCCTTATCTCCTCCATGGGTACAACGTCTAAAATAGATGGTAGAAGGAAATTCCTCGTCGATCTGCTTGGCTCGAATCATACACCGAGTCACGCTTTATTTCAGTAGGAGACATCTTGTCAGATATCAGAACGAATTGAGTCTTTGATCAATCACCTATTATAATTCCAAAACCCCATGGTATCCCCAAACTCCAAATCATAAAAGTAGAGATTTCCCCCCTTTTTCGTGTATGTTCCAATGTGATATCGTATATACCCCATTTATTGATGGCCCTCACAGCTGCCTATAAAACTCAGCCAACTTCCTCGCACCAATCTCCCACGTAACGTCATTCTGCAAATGATGTCCAGCCCCAGGTACAAAAGCAAGCCTCACACCTTGGCCAGCCGTATCTTTATCTCCTTCGCCTTTTATACTCCTTACTTCTTCTTCTTCTGACTCCAAAGAATCATCAACCTTCTTCTGCTTTACCATCGTCGCGTATGCATTTCTATACATGCCCGCCAAATCCTGCATCACAGTAGGTGTCATGATCTTGTCCTGTTCCCCTGCCAATACCAAAACTTTTTGTCCCGTTGTCGGGGTTGTAAGTTGTGAGAGCAAGGCAAAAGGGTTTGCAAAGGATCGCATCATGCCGAACGGCCAGAGGAAGGACTCGTAGCGATTGGTTTGGGATTGGAACTTGAGAAGGGAAGATTCAGGGTAAGACTCTGAAAAGAACACTCGGCGGGTCAGTGCCGGGTGGGATAGGGGCGAGTTGGGATGGTAGAAGTGGAAGATCATGCGGAGAGTAAAAAAGGGGTCTAGGCGCCACCAGTTTATATAGACCGGTAAGCTGTTTTTTTATGCCAAGATAGAAAGTTGTTAGTAATGAGAGATAGGATAATGAAGGGAAGGGAAACCCGGGGGGGGGGGGGGGGGGGGGGGGGACAACACACCCAAAAACACGAAACGCAACCGCCAAAACCAGCCCTTTAAAACATAACCTATTTTACCTCAGGATTTAAATTACCCCCCCCCCCCCCCCCCCGGCCCCGCCCCCCCCCCCCCCCGCCCCCCCCCCCCCCCCGCCCCCCCCCCCCCCCCCCCCCCCCCCCCCCGCCCCACTCACGACCCAAACCCAGGAACGGCACCGGCCAACACGAGCCCTTTAACTCTGACCATCTTTTCGCTCAGGATGTACTGTCCCAGCCCGCCTCCGCTGCTGTGGCCCACGTACACTACTTCTCTTCCTCCTTCTCTTTCCTCGACCCACTTTATGGCGTTGACGACGTCGGTGGCTAGCATGTACTTGGTCGTGGCAAAGACCATGCGCAGGTAAGAAGGGTGCCAGGAGCTGCCGTGTCCGCGCATCGAGACTGCGTAGCACGGGATTCCGTAGTGTGACGCCAGAAAGGTCAGGTATTCTTGCCATACCCAGGCGCCGCCCATGCCGCCGTGGACGAAGAAAATTGGCGATGCATTCGCATTCTCGGGGGAAGGTTTGGAACTTGAAGGAGCGGCGTAGAGGACTTCGATTTTGCCTGAGGGCGTTTGGACGAAGTGGCGGGTTATTCCCTTTGGAAGAGGGGGGAGGGGATGGTTTGAGGGGGGTGGGCGGAAGTGTAGGTATTTGTAGGTGAATGTTTCGAACATTGTTTAAGTTCGTCGTGGTGGTGGTGGTGGTGGTGTATGTATGTGGTTTGTTAGTGTTTATATGAGCAAATATGTGGTGGGCTTAACAGGTGACGTTGGAACAAGCAACCCGAATTGAAGTGAGACATAAACAACCCAATTCCGGGATTTAGGGCGATGCAGCAACACGTTCTTTATATCCTGTCACACTCACACACACGAGGAATGCCTCTTATAGGTACGAGACCGTTTTCAGCCCTGTTTCCGGGACGGGAGTTTTAGGGACAACTCAGTCAATTAGGAACCCGGATCTTTACGTGTGGCGCACGCCAGACTACTTTGCAATACGGAGTATACTCATCGGGAATTCAGTGCGAATTGAGTAAAAGTCCGTTGAAACGGCCAAGATTCATTCTAACTTTTATTGATCAGATGTTACGATAAACTCATGAGCGAAGAAGGAAAGGATGTCGTTTGGATGAGGTCAAAGGCGGGTCTTGTGTTTCCCCAGAAGGTGACTTCCCAAAACAGAACCCAAAATACAGCAGCGAAGGGAACAAAGACATGCATCAACCGCTAATAAACGTGCATGTTAATCTTTTTTAAACCTGCACCAATGCTCATCGTCACCGCCAACCGGTCTTTGCATGTACCAGCGGTTGCTTCCCTCTTGCTGGTGTCAAACTTCAACAGCTCAGTTAATTCATTTATTGGTTTCAGTATCACCGCCCAATTGTGGTGCAGATCCAACAAGGCAAAAAGCAGACGGGCATTTTCCACCACGCAAATCAGGAAACTTTTAGACGACAAGAAAATGAGCGCTCCCGCTGAGCTGCTCGAGGAACAGGGGGTGCGAGTCGCAATTGAAGGCTGTGGCCACGGCACTCTCAATGCAATCTACTCATCCATCGACTCGTCATGCAGGGAACGCAAGTGGGATGGAGTCGACCTTCTCATAATTGGCGGCGATTTCCAGGCCGTCCGGAATCAAGATGACCTCACCGTCATGTCTGTGCCAACCAAGTATCTCGAGTTGGGAGATTTTCCAGACTATTATGCTGGCAGGCGCGTCGCTCCGTACCTCACCATCTTTGTGGCTGGGAACCACGAGGCATCATCCCATCTCGGAGAGCTACACTATGGAGGATGGGTAGCACCAAACATTTACTACATGGGCGCCGCCAATGTCCTCCGTCTTGGCCCTCTCCGTATCATGGGCATGAGCGGTATCTGGAAGGGCCATGATTTCCGGAAGCCGCATCACGAGCGTCTACCATACAATGAGGGAGACAAGAAGAGTTTCTATCACGTTCGCGAGATTGATGTTCGCAAGCTTCTGCAAATCAGAACTCAAGTCGATGTCGGTATCAGCCATGACTGGCCCCGAGCGATCGAGAAGCATGGACGGCAGGATGTCTTGTTCAAGATGAAACCCGACTTTGAGAGGGAGTCTCATGATGGAACCCTTGGAAACCCTGCGGCAGCAAATGTAATGGACAGGCTGAGACCGAGATATTGGTTCTCTGCTCATTTGCATTGCAAGTTTACGGCCATCAAGGATTACGGTGGCGAACAACCTGCTCAGGCCGAGAAAAGCAGCGCTCCTGAATTGTACACTGATCCCGGAGCTCCCAAACCAGCGGACAACAATGCGCCACCTGCTTCGAACCCGGATGAAATCGACCTTGACTTTGACGAGGAAGATGCCACAAACGACGGCACCGAGGTTGTCCCCGAGGTTGTCCCCGAGGCTGTCCCCGAGGCAGCAGCTGCTACCAACCCCACAAGCACTGTCGATGAGACCGAGACCCTCCGCGCCCAACTACCCGCCGGATTTTCCAAACCGCCTCCCAAACCCAAATACGTCCAGCCTGGACAACCAGTTCCTGAGACTATCACAAACACGCAGACACGATTCCTGGCCCTGGATAAGTGTCTTCCAGGCCGTCGATTCCTTCAGCTGATGTCCATCCCCCCAGTCACTCCCTCCGACTCCCCCCACAAGCGTCCTATGACCCTCCAATATGACCCCGAATTTCTTTCCATCCTCCGTGCTTTCCATCCCTCCCTCAGCTTCGGCTCCCGTACTACGTCTATCCCTCCTGATCTAGGAGAGGAAGCTTATTTGCCTCTGATAGAGAAGGAAAGTCAATGGGTGGAGGAGAATATCGTGCAAAAGGGACTGCTTGAAATTCCCCAGAACTTTGAGATAACTGCACCCCCTCAGGAGGAAGGAAAGGGGTTGGACAAGACGAACATGCAACAGCCGAAGGAGTACACTAATCCGCAGACGGCGCAGTTTTGTCAGTTGTTGGGTGTTGAGAATTATTGGGATGCTACGGAGGAAGACAGGGAGGAAAGGAGACAGAGGGGGCCGGAACCTGAAGAGGAGAGACGTGGTGGGTTTGGTGGAAGGGGAAGGGGAGGAAGAGGCGGCGGTGGAGGTGGATGGAGGGGAAATGATAGAGGCAGGGGAGGTGGTGGAAGGGGTGGAGGTAGAGGAGGAGGTAGAGGAGGTGGTGGCGGTTGGAGAGGTGGCGGTGGTGGAAGGGGAGGAAGAGGGAGAGGGGGGTGGTGAATAGAGCAAAGCTAGTAGCGATTGATTATAAAATATGTTAATATATATCTATCTTGTTGGTATTCTAACTATCGTTAGAGAGGGTCTGAAATATTGTCTTCCAAAGAAGATGGAAAAGAGCAAGATATCGAAGAAAGAAATCTGATCAAGCGCAAATGGGAATAAATTTAATTGGCAAAAAAAAAAAAAGAGACAAAAAGAATGCCCAATAACAGGATTGAACTGTTGACCTTCGCATTACCAAATATGACCCTTGGTAAGGATGATATTAGTACGACGCTCTAACCAGCTGAGCTAATCGGGCTGTTTGTGCTTTTATGTTTGTGTTGGCATAATGTTTTAAGAAAACAATTTGTATCGAAGCGAAATGCAGAGGCCAGTTACCAAAACGCATGTTTTGATGAAGATCAGGAGAGTATCTATTGTGAGATGTCGATAACTCGGATAGTTTCAGTATTGTGTATATCTCGAACTTGAGGGTTTGAAATGAGATCAAATGTTGTTGCGTTGTAATATCTGCCTCGGATCATTTCAAAACTTTTATGTAGGTTGTGGTGAGTGGGTAAAAACTCTCTTTCTGCAACAAAACACTTTAATCACACTGAATGCACAAGACAACCACCCTCTCCCATAGATATTTTTACGATTAGGAAAACGAGATTATTTGCCGAGAGGTTTTCTATACGACAAATCACACTTAAAAATTTACCTTGAGTGGTGAGACGCAGCAGACAACTTTGCATCCTCTCTCCCACCCTCCTCCATCTCACACACTCATAACCAAAATCTCTAATTCCCAAACCGCGCCAAAATGTCAACACCACCAGCCACCACCATCACCACCAAACCCCAGGACGGGAAACAACAACACCAACAACGGCCTTCTTCTTCTTCTTCAACACGCCCACCAAAGAAGCCAAAATCTCAACCCCCAATCACACAAGCAATCTCCTCCTGGCTCGACACGTTACCTCCAACCCTCCTCCTCCTCTCTCAACCCCTAACCCATTCGTCTCCTCCTCCTCCTCCTCCTCCTCCCGCTTCTTTAGACAATCTCAAATCAACCCTACTCAGCACCTCCCCCCGCCGATTCGCAACTTACCCCCCTCTCCTCCTCTTGCCTTCTGGTTCCTTCTCTTCGCCAGCCTGGACTGCCCTCCTTTCTTTAGTCTCGCACGAACAATCTACCGCACTATACGAATCTATCCTGTCAAAGTTTTCTTCTTCTTCGTCTTCTTCCTCTGGTGAGGGGGGAGTGATGACGCATCTGGCTATTAACAGTGGGATTCCTCCTTTGACTTCTTCATCTTTTTTATCGTCTGATAACACTACTAGAGATGGAGAAGGACAAGAAAAAAAAGAAAAAGAAGAGAACGTACTAAGGTCCCCCACCAACCTCGTCCCCTTGTACGGACCGGACTTTGATAGGCTGTGGGTGTCAACCAAGCAGAACGGCCTCACGCAGACCTGGGCGCCGGCGCATACAATGTTTTCTAGGGGAAACGTCAAGGAGAAGGCCAGAGTGTTGGGGTTCGAACCTCCTGCTACCGCTGCTTCCCACAAAGAAATGGTGGTTGTTGATCTATACGCCGGCATCGGATACTTTGTCTTTAGTTACGCCAAGCTGGGCTTCAAAGTTTTGGGCTGGGAGATTAACGCCTACAGCGTGCAAGGACTCGTGAGGGGTGCTGTCGCGAATAAGTTTTCTGTGAGGGTCGTTAATGGAGATGAGAAAAAAGAAAAAGGAGGACTGGAAAAAAAGGATGCATCAGCATCAGCAGCAGCATCAGCAGGAGCAGCAGCGGGGTTGGACGATAAGGGAGGCGAGGAGGGTAATGATGATCAAGGAGGAGAGCAAATCATTGTGTTTGAAGAGAGCAACGTCCACGCGGTCAGGAGGATAAAAGAGATGCGACTGGGAAAAAAGGGCGAGAGGGTCAAGCACGTTAACTGCGGGTTCCTGCCTACTAGTGAACCTGTCTGGAGGGATGCGGTTGAGATTGTGAGGACCGGATGGGACGAGGATGATGATAATAATAATAATAATAATAAAGAAGAAGAGGGATGGTTGCATTTGCACGAGAATGTGGGGGTCGAGGATATTGACAAGAGAAAAAAGGAGGTGGAAGGGATGCTCAGCGGGTGGGTTGGGGAGGGTGCAGGTGTCGAGGTTGAACATGTTGAGCTGGTAAAGACTTATGCGCCCGGGGTTTGGCATGTTGTTTTTGATGTTAGGGTTTGGAGGGGTTAACGGAGGTTGGAAGGAGTGGGAAGGCGGTTGTGTTGGAAGGTGGGTGGATGTTTTCGAAAGGAAAAGACTTGAATATCAGATCTCGCTGATATCTCTTCAGAGTTCAATACACCCACAGTTAAAATCTTGAGAGAAGACAATGTCAGACAGCAGGTGAGCGTCTCTGATGATGTATATTACAAGACTTATAATAATGAGCCTGCCAGGGAACTCTATTTGGGTGTGTAAATTACAAACGTTTTATAAATAGACAACACAAGCAGAGAAAAATAAAAAAAAGTATCCCAGAAACGCTCCCGCTTGCTCATGGTGTTTTGATGTTCCCTCATTCAGGCTCTTCATCATCATCGCACATGGCGAGAATCACATTATCATTACCCACGTGATGTACTAATATTGGTCGTGGTTGTGGTTGTGGTTGTAGATGTATGACCTGGCGCTTTGCCCAGCGCAAAGTCACAGTTTGTTGTTGTATTTGTGGCTTCAGGATTGATAATATCCTTCCTCGTCCGATAGCGGCGGCCTTCTAATCGCGTCGGAACTTGGCGGGAATATTGGATTCAATGATGCTCTGAGTCCTGAGGTTCTCTAACCGCTCCTGCTCGGCTTCCATCTCTTCATGCTTCTTAAAATGTTCAATGTCTTCTGGGTGGGTGAGGTCCTCGAGCTTCGTGTTCTCGTCGTGGTACTTTTCCCAGTGGTGAATCTCGTACTCGTACTCGTCGTCTCCGTGGTGTCCAGGACCGGTTCCCAGGTCTGGTAGGGTCTTGCCGTCCACCTCGATGAACCTTACAAACTCGTCCTTGCTGATGAGACCATCGCCGTTCGCGTCGATCAGATCGAGAATTTGCTTGGCGAGCTTGTCCTTTTGTTCGGCCGTGTAGTGCTTGTTTGACTCGTCCATCAGACCATAGGTTCGCAAGATTTCCTGGGCCTCCCAATGGTTGTCGACGTCGTAATCGTGGAGGGTGAAGAATGAGGCGGCATCGAACCCCGTCATATGGTGTTCCTCTGGAAAAGGGGGAAGCAGTCAGTAGGTGGCGACGACGGAATGAATGGGGGCGGCGCATAATTACCAGCCATGTGTTTGGTCATCCAATTGGCATCTTGGTCGATGACCGGCTTCTGAGATCCCCCATTGCCGCCGCTGTGATCGCCGTGGGCGACAGCATAGCCTGCTACGCTGGAGAGAATGATTCCCGATGAGAGGCGCATGGTTGGTCTTCAGATGGTGAATTAGGGACTAGGTAATAAGTCGGATTGTGTCAATCACCCGTTTCTTCACGTGTTTCAGATTGGTGGGTGGGGCTGAGGTTCGAGGTTCGAGGTTCGAGATTCAAGATGGCTGATGGGAATCGGCACGGTCGGGAACTCGGTGAGTGAGACGGCGACTGCTCAGTTCGGACGATGTTGAGAAAGCCCGGGACTGCCAAGACCTGCACCGACGCAATGAAGTGACAGAAAGCTTGGGCCAACTTTTGAGTTGTGAGTGAAGTGACAGGGGTCATATCCGTTGTCTCGGGACCGAAATCGACCCATTCTTTGCATTTTCTGTCATGTTTGACAAGGGAAAGAACAGATCGATCTCGGGAGATGCAGATTGCCGGAAAGTTTGGAATTAGTGTAGAGCAATGCCAATTCGATGCCCATTCGTCCCATCACAGCGGGGCGCAAGAATTGGACCTGAATTCTGCTCTCTCAAGACGTCAGCGCTTGTGATTTCCTCAAACCCCACCAATCACAGACAGTGGGGGTGACGGTTTGCCATGGCTTCATCAAGATGTTTGTGTGCAAAAGGCCTCGTGGCAGAGAAAAATGATAAGCCACAAAATGCCGAAAACGGTCTCACGCATGCGATCCCTCATCAAGCCGTCAACCACTACATCAAGGTTACATTGCCGCTTCTATTCTGTTCTTCCAAAGTTTTTTTTTTTTTTTTTTTGTCTCTTTCTACACAGCCTCACATGCAAGATATAGATAAACGGTTCTTTCTTTTGCTTTTCCTTCATCCTTCACTCTTTCCATGATCAGGAGAATGCTGGCCTCTGACAGTCGACACACGGCAAGACCGAACGCTCAAACAACACCATCCAACCTCGACGCCACATCCCGACATCCCACCATTACCCAAGATTGTCCGGTCATGCACATGCAGCAGAATATTTATATCTATTATACAACAAAAAAAGCCGCGCGCCAAAGCGAATTGTTCCAGAAGAAACGGAGAACCTCCTTCCCCCCTTTGATATGCGGTCCATTGAGCCGGCACTTTTCTTTTACACAACCACAACACACATCATCATGCCGTCTTATTATTGGCTTCAACAGCCGGTGGCATTGTGCGAAGGATAGGCAGCCGAAAACTGCGCCGGATATCCTCCAGCCCCAACGGCACAGCTAAACGACATGACTCGAGGGGAGAATGATCATCATCATCATGATGCTCTTCCCCTCTCCAATTCTCGGGGGTTTTTTTTCTTCTTCCTCTTCCCCTTTTCTTCGTCCGTTTCTTCCTCCTTGCCCCGGCTAAACAACAAGGCTACAGACATACATAC
Source organism: Cladorrhinum sp. PSN259 (assembly GCA_033725935.1). Lineage (NCBI taxonomy): Eukaryota > Fungi > Ascomycota > Sordariomycetes > Sordariales > Podosporaceae > Cladorrhinum > Cladorrhinum sp. PSN259. The sequence goes on from MU867079.1 coordinate 360,398, forward strand.
ATAAACATCTGCAGGTCCAAATAGACTGCATTCTACCCAAGCTGACATGCATGTCACTTACACAGACGTGTCTCTCATTTTATTTTACCTTGGTTTCATTCCAGAACAATCACCCGCTTCACTTCCTTCAGCAAAAGTCCGGCCCGGCAGACGAACAAAATTCACCTCGACCTATGACGAAGGAGCAAATCGAGGGATGCAGTTTGTCTGCCGCTACCCGGCCTTACATTCCTGACAATTCATCCAATCTCCCCCTCATCCCTTTTTTTGCTCTCCGTCATCTCAACCTCTCACTCCCAGAAACACAACGGCCTCATCTCTGTCCCACCATCATCGCGTTCATGCAACATCGACTGACTGGTTGCACAATTACCTTTTCAGCGCGATCCAAGGGTGTACAACGGCAGCCACGAATGATCCCTCAGGAAGGCTCCTGGACCTTGGGGAGGTTGTGGTCGGCTTCAGCATTGAAAAGGCGGACGGCATGCCGTCACACCCAGTGGCACACTTCTCCCTTACCCTCTCAGCTCTCGACCCCATTCACAGATCATCGGTTCTGAGATCTCTAAAGTGGGGCAGTAGGAACCATTCCGTATAAGCTCGCTTCCTCCTTTCTCCCTTCACTGAGCAGACGTCTGCCACAAATATACAAGACAACAACATCCAACCACACCATGGCAGCAAGCCTTACACTCCCAAAGTTGGGTATTATACCCCAAACAACACACGAGCGCACTTCCCCTCAGGGAGCTTTATTCTCCATCAATCTATTGATCTTCACATTACAGCAAAACCCCCATGTATGATGGCCTTTTGCATTAGCCTCAAGACGAGTGCTCTTCAAATGACTATTTCACAACACCAAGAAGCAGAAAAATATCTACAAGCCTCGCCCCCACAAAGCGTGCGATTGTCCTTTATATCCTCCCCTCTCCCCCAAAATTAGATTTCTATTTCGTCTTCCCCCGTACATCCCACCTCAAGTTCGTAACCCACCGCATTGATCAATCATCAAGACATACACTCAAACTGCGCGCACCTCTGCCTATGGAATACACATGGCCCTGGGCATTTGTTGGCGTGGAAGCTTTTGAGAAACAGAAAAGGGCTTGATTATAAGAAAATCCGTTTTGAAGAAAGTTCTTCTGATGGACATGTACATACCTTGAACGCACACAGCACTAGTTAAGGGTGTATGTACAAGATGGCATTTCTCCCTTATTATGGCACCCTGACTTATCATGGGGACCTGCGTGTCCCTCCCCCATGCATGGTTATATTCAAACTCGAGTGAGCGAGTCCGCCATGGCTTTCATTTGCACAACATACATATGTACACACGAAACACCGAATCAAGTGAAAGGGATGATTAAATATCTGACATGGCAAAAGTATATTACATCTTTAACGTCCGTGTATAACATCTTCATATATATAGACCCTTCACATACTCACACCCCTTCGAGAACACATGATACACAGAATACCTCTTCTCTCCCTACTTATCTCCATACAGGGATCAAGTCTGGCACAAATCATACACGAACAAACACTCATACATGCCAGGGAAACCAAGTGGTAAGAAAACTAAACATTTTCCATTTCCCATAAAAAAAAAGACAATCATGAGATAGGTAAGGTAGGTAGGTATGTATGAACCAATAAATAAAAAGAACTAAAAGTACAGAGAAAATATTGCCACCCTTCTTCATCTCTTTCTCCCTCGGTCACAACAAATATCCCAATTTGACTTTCTCGACAAAAACAACAACACCAAGTTAATAATCTTACACACTTCCGACGATGACAACATCCCAAGAGAGGTACGTCGCACACTTGACACCTTTTTTTTTTTTCTGCATCCCGTCCTCCTGCCACTACCCCACCGATTTCCCCCCGGCCCCTAATCCTTATCCCAAAGTCCATCCATCAACCCAATTATCCGAATATCCTACTGTTTCCAAAAGAAAAAGTTCCTCGTGTATTCCCACTTTCACTGGCCAGCTTCCCATGGAATCCCATTCCCTATTAATATTGAAAAATAAAAAAAGGTACTAATAAAGAAAATAGTTCAAAGAGAAAACAGAAAAGAAAAGAGAAATATGAAAAAAACAGGGGGAAAAAAATCGGCCGTACAAGACATATTTTCGTTATCGATGATTTTCATTTCGTATTGTTGATGATGATGATGGTGTATTTCGTCATTGTCATTTGACATGCGAATTGATGCGGATGAAGTGAAAATACTTTTTCTGTGCGTCTGTATGTGTTGATGACACCGAAAAAGAAAAGCAAACCAGCAAAATGAAAAAGAAGCAGGTAATTATGATTGCGCCGGCCATCGTGTGATAATGGTGGTTAATTGTTGCTGTGGTTTTTGTTTTTGGGTATGTATTTCCACATTTTTTGTTTGCCGTTTTTTTCTCTTTGAACAAAGATTCTGTGTGTTGGTGTCAAGTTGCATGTGCTGCGTTTTGTTGTATATAGCGGCCGTTGAGCGTCGTTGTATATGTTGATGATACAAGCAGGAGAAGACCAATACAGAAAAACAGCATCAACCCCTTTCAAACAAACGACAAGAAACACCTCGCACAAACCAAGAAACCAGCAAACGAAAATAAAACGGCACTGCATGAAACGATCATGATGAATGTTGTTGAATGTTGATGTTGGTACACAGTATCCTCTTCCCCTCGGAAGGGATCTGAAAGAAGAAGTGAAAAAGAAGAAGCAAAGGGGGTATTGATGATGAAGACAACCAAAAAAAAGGGGCAACCAAAAAACCGAAAACCCAAAATCTCAGAAAACGACGCCAACCAAGAAAAATCCAAAACGTACAACTCGACGACAAAGAATTATTAAACTTTTCCCCACACTCCTCCTTTCCAACAGCTTTCCCCATCGCAAACACCTTACATACTCTCAATCCTAGCACTCGGCATCTGCATAGTCGGGTCGTCAAACTCCAACTTGGGTCCTCCCCACGGATCATAAGCCGTTACACCTCCAGCTCCATATGCCGGCATCTGTCCAATCGTCGTCACCTCAACGGGAGGCTGATAGGTCACCTCGCTATACCACTGCGGCTCGCTGCTCTGGTGCTGCTGTTCTTGCTGGTATTGCTGAGTCTGTTGTGGCTGGCTGGTGGCCTGGGGCGGTGGAAAGCTAACCACCTGTCCCTGCTCAACAACCGGGCTGGCAGCATGGGTGTGCAGGGCATAAGTCGCGGCTTGGGCAGGTGGTGCGTGGGTGTAAAAGCCATCCTGTGTCGAAGGACTCCTGCCTGCGGAGCCGGCAGAGAAACTGGATGGGCTGCTCTGGATCGAGGTTGCGAGGCCAGGGGCGTTAGGATACGTTGGGATCTCCAGGGGCAAACGCTCAACGCCCTGTCTCGGGATTTGCTGGTACTGGTGGTGAGCATGCACCTGGGCAGCGGCGGCGTGGTGAGGGTGAGGGTGAGGGTGAGGGTTAGTGTTCATCGTCGCTACGCCCGGGTTGTTTTGATCGGCAACAAAATAGCTGTGATGCGGGAGGCTCGCAGTTCTCTGGAGCATGGGAACACCAGGGTGCTGTTGAGGGTGAGGTTGTTGTTGGTGCTGCTCATGGGGATGGTGAGCTTGGCTGTGAAGAGGACCGTGGTACTCTGCCGCGCCACCAGACGACAAGCTGTGTCTGTGCTGGTTGTTGTACTGCTGCTGCAAGTTGTAGCTGTTGATGTGCTGGCCAAAGTCGGCGAAGGAAGCAGCGCGCTGGAGATGGTGGCCATGAGGACCCATCATGGACACGTGGTGTTGAGGCCAAGGCATGGCCGTGTGGCTTTTGGGTGTTGAAGGGGAATCCTCGCTGCCTGTGTCGGACATGGAGTCGTCGAGCTCCGACGAGTGAATTCCTCGCTGATGGGACCGCCTCTGGTGTTTTACCATGGTTGTCTTTCTGCAGAAGCTGTTTCCCGATGACTGGTTAGTGCCGGCGTCTTCAGAATTCCCAAGAAATTCCTTACCTTTTCAAGCACCCATCATGGGCGCATTTGTATGGGCGCTTGCCAGTGTGGATGCGCCTATGCCTGGCAAGACTTGAAGACTGAAGTGGTACTGAAGTCAGTATATGTTTGTTTCTATTCCATACAACCGTCGAAGAGCAACTTACATCTGAGAACCGCTTGCCGCAGTTATGATGTTGACATTGATGCGGCTTCTCGCCAGTGTGTGTTCGAATATGAACCTTCAAAGCACTTCTCTGGATGAAGCTCTTGCCGCATCCCTGGTGGGTGCACTGATACGGCCGTTCGTTGGTGTGAATCCGGTAATGTCTCTGCAAGTCAGACTTGCGGTTGAAGCTCTATTCATTGCCACCATCCACATCGTTAGCCACTACACCATTCCTCTCAACCTATAACGCCCATCGTCAGAACAGAGGGGTACACACCTTACCGCACCCATCCCAATCACATTGGAAGGGGCGGGTTGTGGGTTCATTATCAACAAGCTCCATGAGTTCCATTCTCTTCCTAGGGTCCTCTTTCGCTTTGGTATTCCTGGTTCAAAAAGATCGGTGCACGGGAGGGACTGGGCGGCTCGGTCGTGCACGTTCTCTTACTTATAGGAGCAGTCCTCTGTTTCGCCTCTTCAAGTTGTGGTGGTGTGGGGTACAAGCTTGTTGATGATCAGGGAGTCCCAGTCGAGAGGCGTGGCGATTAATGGGTTCGGGCTCCGGAAAGATTAGTTGTAAGTACGTCCTGGGTTGGTGGTTCGATCAGGTACCCCGGTTCGGTAAAGGTGACCGAGCGTGATCTTCTCCTCCTCAATGCAAAACAGGACTTATGAATTATGCAAAATTTTGCGATGACAACTTCACACAGACGTGAACGAATGAACTTTGCAGCTGATGGGAGGTCGTGACAGCTCTCAGGTGATTAGGAGGGCGTTGAAGTGTAAAGACGGGACGGGCGGTCAAGGACAGGCAGGCGGGCGTCCAGCGCAGTTGTCAGTTGCTGCTGCAGATGGGCGGAGAGCAGAACAACCGAAAAGGCCGAAGAGAGAGAGGGAGTGTGGGTGAGTGAGGGTGAGTGAGTGAGTCGAGCTGAAGGAGTGAGGAAAGGTTGGTTGTTGAAGGGGCAGTTATCAGGCGGTCCTCCGACAATGATAATATTATGAAGGTCTTGGAAACCTGTCAGCAACCAGCAACCAAGTGAAACGATGAGATGAATAAACAACAACAATCTGGTCACACAGCCAACATCAACACAAGCGTGACGAGACAGCTGCCGGCACAGGTTAAGATGACTGACGGTCGAAGCCAAAATTCACAACCACATCGAACGGTGACGAAGGGAGGGAGGGGAGGCTGGGTCTTATGAAGGTTCAGGTGGATTCACTTGAGCAGCAGCACTAGCATCGCAGGCCTGAAGCGAAAGAGAAAGCTTGGTGCACGGAGCACTGGCACTAAGAATTCTCCGCTCCATGTTGTGTTAAAATGAACAAGAGGGAAAAAAAAAGGCCCTGCCGGAAAGGCTGGCGCTGATAGGCCAGGGGGGCGTGTGCTGCTGGGGGTAGGGTAGAAGATGTGTGGGGAGGGGGTGTGTGGACGTTGGGAAAGAATAAGTCTAGACGAAAAGATGGAGAAGGATGACGGGCACTGGTGGAACACCATGGTGGACTAAGACTAAAAGAAAGTATCTGCGTACCTTGCCTGTTGGGGCCGTATTTCACGCTGGCCGTATTTCACGCTGGCTGAAGTAGGGCGCTGGGCAATGGACCGGTGCGAGCAAGGACAGGGGCGCTAGCTCGGCAGGTTTGGCCGTTCGTCTTTTTTTGGTTTCGAGAGTCCAAGTGTCGAGGGCTGGCGTGTGTTAAGTTTCCGAAACCCAGCATACACAGGACGGGGGTGTGGATCGAGTGTGGCAGGAAGCTGGCACTCTGCAGATCGTTGAAGCAAGTGTGCGTGAGGGAGGGCGGAGGTGTGCGGTGCCTGATGCAGGTTCGTTGCAGGTGCAGATTCTTGTCACTTCACCTAAGAGGCAATATGTGGCCGACTGCCGAAGGAGCGCACCGAATGTAAGCCAGGGGTTGTTGACAGGCCGTTTTTTTCCCCGCCAATATCTCCTTCTCCTTTCTTTCTTCTTTTTATGGAAAGTTGGCCGGCGGACGAGATCTGGATCTGGACTGCCTCGAGCTAAAAGAACTCCGGACTCCACACAAGCGTCCTTCTTCGCCTTCCTTCTTAAACCACGCTTGTTTATGAAAAAGATCGATCTGGGAGGGGGAAAGTTTGGACTTTAAGGTTAGCAACAGCAAAACGGTCGCCCTATTTGTCGGAACCGGCCTGTTGTTGCCAAAAGAAGCAATGATGCGACTTGGTGCTATTTTTTCAAGTGTTGGCGCCTGTCGTTTCTTTTGCGGCTGCTTTGAGCTCCGAGACTGGCCGAGGCAACGGGAGCAAGCGGATCAGCCCTGTGTGTCTTGATTGCTGGGTAGGGATGATGGTGGTGGTGACCGTTGTTGTTGACTCTTTGAGTGTATGTTGACGTGTACCCCAACCTTGACAACAGGCACGCAACACAGAGTTCAAGGATTACTGATGGTTGGGATTTTGGATGGGGAACCGGGTGGGTGCCTCGTGGGTTATGTATACCCACAAAGGAAAGGTGGCCAGGCAAGAGCGCGGTTTTGGTGGCAGACGAAATTGGAGCTAAACGAATGTTGCCGATTCTCGTCGATACATGGGTATGAACCCTGTGGCGCTGATGAGGCTATATGATCGGGGCCACTATAACTTCGGGGATGTTCCTCTCCTCGCACTCGTCCAGCCGTCCGGGAGGGACGGAAGTAAGTGAGGAGTAAGGAGTTGAGGGTCGTGATGAAAATTGATGGTGATGAGGGTTCGAAGGACGGACGGCACAAAAAGTGGTCTACTTCGTAGGAGTTGCTCCTGCTGGTGCTGCTTCCTGCTGCTCCTTATGCTGCAAGCAAGCAAGATGTGGCCCAGGAACGGCAGCACTGTAACCTCGAGGTAGGGTTTCTTTCTCCCTTGACTGGCCTACGGTAGCAGCGGGAGGATGGGGTACATCTGGCCCCGGTGGAGTAAATGCCCGAGCACACGCTGCCAGCTGCACTCCTTCCTGCTATCCTGCTGCTGCAGGTTACAAGAAATTGGCCAGGGAAAACCAGAACAGGGCGCCCAGGGTGTTCCGGCGATCGTTATGGTTTGGACTGGGGCTGGACCTTGTCCAGATGGGAGGTGGTCCTCTTCTCTCGGGTCTGGGGAAAGTGAGGCGAGAATGATGTTGAACAAACTACGCCGCCGCGCGGCCGAGACGGTAAAGGGTTTGTGGCTCGCCGCTGCACTTCCGTGATGAAAAGGAAGTCAATCGCAAAAGCGTTGCGTCTGTGTCAACGGGAAACAAAGCAACGATGGACGCAAGAACAGACGGCTGATGCAGAAGCCCCACGATAATTACACTATCCAACCTGCAGTATCGTCCGGGCGCGAGGGTCCAGTTGCAAGTCAGGTGCTCCGGAGCGGAAGAGACTGTACAAAATGTCGAACGCAGTTCCGGGCGCCGAGAGGGTTCCGAGAGGCGTCTTGCAAGTTAGGAAGGAAACAAGATTCTTAGAAGAGGGGCCCCGTTGACGACGACCGTAGCATTGGTGATATCTCTCTCTGGCTGCGGAGCTATGCCGAAGCCAAGGAATGGGATCCAGATGGCGACGCTGTGTGATATTATAGTGAGCAGGCGGGGTGGATATCTATTTGTTTGCACATATCGCCCATCCGATATATCCACGGGTAGGTATAATATCTGATATTCGTACCGATACGGAACGTACATCAAAATTGGAAGGGAAAAAAGAAAAGAATGGGGCGGCGGCGGATCGGATATGATCTGTCAACGACCTTCCCGTTAGTGGGCCGTGTCTGTCTCCCTATTCTTACAATCTGCGACTTTCGCTCGCCGGCCGGAAGTTGGAACGAAACTAGCATCAAGTTTAGTGTCGCCAGTCTAGTCTAGGGTACGGGTTGATCGAGGTAAAAGAAGAAAAGTAATGACAGACAGTGTCGATGGTGAGCTGTTGGGGATATGAAAAAAAAAAGAGCAACGGAACCCCGGCAGGGAGAGAGACTCTGGACCCAGAGCGAGCTTGCTTGGGTTCTCCATCCATCGTAACATCCATCTCCATGATTGTGAGTACCCCTGGCTAGACGCAGCTGTTGGGGTGCTTTCTTCTTTCGGGGCCCTGGTCGGTACAAGGGACGGAAGAGAAGGGGGAGGGTTGCTTGCTGGCCCGCAGCTTGGGAGACGCCCTACTCGAGCTTTCCTCGATAGGGTAATAGACGGGGCGATAAAAAAGGGGAAAAAGAAAAGAAATTGCCAGTTGCCTGATCATTGGCGGGCCCTGCAGGAAGCTTGCAGCTGGGCTGCTTCTAGCTTGTCGAGAGACGCTAGAACTATTCTGTGCACTAGCATTGGTGATTAGCATCAATCGAGAAGTAAAAAGAGTCAGTCTCATTCACCTTCCGCGAGTGCTATTCCAAGCTGCAATTAGCGTTGATTGTCAGCGGCGACGTCCGCGGAGCAGCTGCCCATCGCGTCGCATGCATCGCGGGGCACATCTCCCAGCGCAAGGAACGATGACATGGAAATTCAAGGTTGTTGACAATGAACAATGATCTTTGTGGGGACAATGGACAAGGAGACAAAATCATGTGTGCATCCGATCAAACACCTGGGAACGGGACAGGGCCTCCTTCAGACCTCGACCATTATGGAGCAACTCGTACTCGCACCTTCCCAACGAGCTTCGTTCCACCTGCGCATCGAATTCATCAAGTTGGATTTCAAGCTCAATCGGAGTTTGAAGCTGCAGGTGAGAAGCTCACACCTCAATTTGGACGCGGTTGGCTGGCTGGATGGCTGGCAGACAGACGGGAAGGAGCGAAAGGCCACACACGGCTCGTCCTCCGCGCAGCTGTTCAATTGGCGAATTGCAGCTGAGTGGAGTTCCCCGAGAGAAACCAAGAAAGGAGGGCCCCTCCCTTCGACCCCATTCGCTGCAGGGCAAGCCGCACGGACATTCATGGCACTTGCTTTTGCAGGACCCCACAACCCCGTCCGTCTGAGAGAGAGAGAGAGATGTACCTAAAGTACCGATCGGGAAGCGACCAAGTTTCTGTGAGGGTCCTTGCTCCCTGTTTCCCTGCTAAAACCATGTCCAAAAGCACCTGGCTGGTACCTTACCGGCTTCGAGAGAAACTTGTCCGGTACTCGGAAGCCCAGACCAAGGATCGCATCGGTACCTGCAAGGTTGAGGTGTGAGTAGTGTTCCCCGCGCAGAGAAGATGGAAGCGAGGGCGTGAGTGTGAGCTGCCCCTTGGTCTGCGTAAGAGATGGAGAGTTGAATGGGGAGAATGAATAGCTTCCAGCTCGAAAAGAGTGTGTATGACAGAAGACGAAAGAGTGCAAAGAAAGATCATCACGGTATATTTTTAAAGATGGGCAAAAAGACTTTCCGGTCTCAGGTCCTGTTACACCAGCCTCCCCCTTGGGAAACGAAGAGCATCACCACCAGCAGAGCCACCACCACCCACAGCACGGCTTGCTAGCGTGACACACTGCACATCAAGTCCTTGACTTGCTTTGCAGTCCCAAATCTGGTCCGAACAGAGAAAGGGACCTGGTGCAGCATCATTTCACCTGCAGCCGTATGGTCACTAGACAGAGGCAAGGGATTGTGATGGGTCAACAAAGATCGTGACTGATCACCACCCTGGCCCGCAGCAGCAAGACTTCGGAGAGAAATTTTCACCTACTGCCATGCCCGTTCCTTTTTTCCCTCTCACCCTTATCCGTTGTCAGAGGAGCTTGTCACAGACCCCTGTCGGCTACTTCGGATCCTGGGCTGGCTATCACACCGTACCCAAGGGGTGAAAACGGCACCGGCAGTCATGATGTGATAGACGTGTTTGGCTGTGTAAAATTCAGAATGCCGATCGCCTGTTGCTGTTGCTGCGAGAAATATGAGATCAACGTCCAGCTGTATGTACGTCTGTATGTATCTTTGTCTTTCTGCCTCCGCCGCTAATGCAAGAGCCGCCAACGTCTCACAAAAAAAAAAGGAGACGCGCCTCAGGAGATGACAGCGCGGCATCGGACAAGTCGGTCAGTTGGTTGGTCATCCAGAGTCATCAGAAAAGTTCCATCTCTCCCCCAGCGGACAGGGCGTTTCCAAGCCACTTCACACCACCGGAACTTGGAACTTGCTTCTCCGGACAAGAATAAGCCTCCGCCTCTCACCTTGGCCCCGGGCGCCCTGCGGTCGTGTGTGCGTCATCCCGATGTTTTGGTCATTATGATATGACCTCAAAGTTTGCAAATGCCGCGTCAATATCTCATGCGACCTGTAAATCACAATAGAATGTGCTCCTCCCGTTTGCGAATCTGGGAACATCACCCGACCCGTCCACCTGAGTCGTTGCGGCCGGCCAGCCAACCACCGGGAACTCGAAAAGAAGAAACGTAAAAAAGAGAGAAAACAAAACATCTAATCGTAAACGGGCTGCAAGTCAACGGCCTGCCACCACTTAATCCCCGGCCGTCCAATAACTGGGAAATATGGTCTCGGTCGCTTTTTCCATTTCTCCTTCTTGCACCTCCACAGAATTCGTTTCTTTTTTCCCTCCTCCATCCCTTCCAGGTTCTCACTAGCCCGTGTCTCGACTTGAATTCATTCCCGGGGCTAAACAACTTTCTCTGCCGTGTGCGGTGGGTTGTTTAAACAACCAGAGTTAATACCGATCACCACACTTCCCAGTGTTTTGGAAGGCATAAGAAAAGGGGTGGATATTAGCCTCTGATATTGTCCACTGACACGGCCGGGCGATAAACACACCACCGCGGGCGGCCGGCGATAAAAGGCTAAGCTTGCTTGTTTCCTGGAAATACGTAGGATTTGTTTTACCGATATCAGCCATCAACCTCACCTGTGGCGGCATCGGTATGTTGTTCTCTAGCAATAACACTGATGAGGTGTCCAAAGGAAGGTCAACCCTGCCCGTCGTCATTCGGCCAGGTCAGGCGGTGAGGTCCTGTGAAGGGTGGTTCCGCTGCAAGTCAACAAGAGAAGCGTTCTTACTGGACTAGTCGTAGTGCGATGCATCAATCGGATCTGGAGGTCTTCCATAAGGAGTGGTCGTACCAACCCCGGCCGACGGGTACAAGTCTTGCATTCGATTCGCATTGGCCAGAGAGCCTCCAAATGCAATTGGGCGGCGTGACCAACACACCTTTGCCGGCCGCTTCTTGGGCATGGCCTCGTCGAGGCCACACTATCGATAGGTTTTTATTAGCGTACCGAAGATTGACCTTGAAAGGCTCGTTCCAACCTTTGGAGGGGTCGGTCAGAGAATGCCGCGCAATCTCGGGGCGGATGCCAATGCCTCCTCAAGCATCTTGAAAGATGATGGCAAAAGCTTGTCGTACATATACGTGCATCCAACCCATTGGCATATATCTCAGTGGAATGGTATGCGAAGACAGAACCACTCAGTACTCGACACAAATGCGCTATATCATCTAGACTCCATCCATGGCTCGCAGTCGTGGCTGCGAAGGGCATTCGTCCGTCGTATTCCAGCGGTGCTTCTGCTATAGGGCAGGCGTTGGGGGAAACTTCAGTGGCCCCTCGGTATTAGTGGTTGCGCCTTGCTGTTTTCATCCGGAGCTTGCCAGGGAATCCCAGTTGTGAACAATGCTTTGCAGAGAATGATGTGACCTCGATATGAATCGAGCCCAGTCATCATGGATGGGAAACGGAGAAGGAAGGAGCCATCATGTAATTGGTGTCTTTAGCTCCAGGGGCTTCAGTGAGGTTGGAAGCGACCTATGCTGCAGCTCCGGTGGAAGATTCTTAAGCTAGTTCTGGGCCCTTGGCTGAAGCCCACCTCAAGCCACTTTTAAATTCCTCCCCACCATTGGCGGGAAGCGCTTGAAATTAGAAGGCTACAAGGGAACCTCCTCCCATTGTCAGGTTTTACTTTGGTCCATGTCATCAATGAAGAGCAGGTCGTTTTCCAGTCCGTAATTCGTCAGTTTGTTCGCCCATCCCGTTCGACAGGGATTCCCCAGATTCTTGCCCATGGAATGGTAAGGAGGACGGCTGGTCTGAGAATGTGCCGTGGACGTGGCAGCGATTTCACGGCGATCTGCTATAGACCTTGAGGGGAGATGCCCTTCGTCCGAATGCCGTCGTCGCCTTGCAGCACTTGGGAGGTCGAGAACCAGAAAGACTCTCTTCGGGTTTGTCTGCCTCGCTGGCGGGGCTCCGTTGGAAACACTTAGTTCAGAACCCCGTGACAGAGCCTTCCCGTGTTTCTCTCGACAGCGATTGACTGGCATGATGTGTGTGGCCGCTACCAAAGACCCCAGAAACACGGTTGTTCCAATACCAGGGCCGCGTTTCTAGTTGTTGCACCGCATAGCATGAAAGAAGGGCAGTATGGTGTATGGGGTGCATGCCTGCGACTTTAGGCATATGCCTTCGCAGGCGGGAATTTGGTGGGTTTGCGGGGGAAAGCAACAGCGGGTGGCTGAAAGAGGAAGTGCATAACGTTTCCAGGTCGTATGAGAAAGAGAAAGGGTAGAAGTTCCGTGTTGCGGTTGCACCGGTATGTCGAGAGCCGGAAGTAGTAGACACGGGAAGTCGTGGGTGACTACCGCCAGCACACGCATCGCCGTTCACCGTCTACCGCTAAGGTGGCCGGAGGGAGTGAGGAGCGGTCCATCTTCGGCCGACCGAAAGACAAGGCAGCGTCAGAAGAGGTGAGGAGGCCGTCGTGACATCGTAACGCTCGAGCTCCGTGGGGGCCTTGTACGGAGAACTTGCTCGGCACAACTTGAAGGGAAGTGCCACATGATGCTTGCGCGGCAGGAAATTTGCAGACAGCATGTCGAACCTTGGAAGCCATCAAGCCGCACCCAAATCATTCGTGGATTTGCAAAATTGGAGGTGTGGCAATCTGCTACCGGGCCCCACCACACCTGCCGTCCACGAGAGGGAGATGCGGGATGCCCATTCAAGTTGTCATTGCTTCCTGTTGAGGAATCTATTCACTTGCAACCTACAGTAGCTCCATCTCTCTCTCGCACAACTCTCTTCATGCAGGGAAGAAGCATGCGCAGTGAAATCGAATGCACACACGGCTCGTTACGTGGCTAGGCCGTCAAATCAAATTCCCCTCACCGCACAACGATCTCACCGCTTTGCCATGATGGGACGGAAGTTGAGGGTTTTGTTTCCCCTCACTAAAGTGAAAATTTTGTGTGATGGTGATGGTGATGATGCAGGAAGAAGTCGTCATTGTCCTGTTGTGGGTTGGGTGTGAAGAAAAAGGCTTGGTCCTCGCGGCAAAAGGTGGCTGATAGCGCTTATTTTTTAAAAGATATCTTCCTTTGCTTCTTAGGTACCCAGGCCGGCTTGGACTCCCGTTAACGGGTCTCTGCAAACCATCACTGTGCCTCCCCATTCCTCGATCAGGGGCGGACTCAAGCTTGAAGAGATCTGTGTTTCTGTGACGGGACCCTAGGTTGGGAGAGCAAAACCATGGCCCCTTCCCGCACGCGATTTCCTGATGATGGTTGGCAGCCGTCTGTGCGTCAAAACTGTGGTGTATCGATTCGGCCCCTGATTGGCTTCCCCACAAAGCTCCCCGCATTGAAGCTACCCCACCATGGCGGGGTGATAGGGATGCAGATGGTGGAGAATCCTGAGCTTGATGAACCGGCAGGGATCTATTGCCTTACGAATGCTCGTGCGCAGCAGTTCATCGTCGTTGAGGTTTACAAGTAGGAACTCAATATGTCATGCTGAATGAGAGATCATCTGGCGCAGAACTTGGAAAGTAGAAACGGCAGCAAGATGAGTTGGCAGCACGGGACAAGAGGATGAGCGGGTGATCCATGCAGGGGAGTCTGGAAGAGTCAAACGTCGGGGACGTCGACTGCTTGATTGGGAAAAGGAGGGGTGCTGCTTTCGGTTTTCAGGACCTTTTTGGAGGTCATGACGGGTAACACAGCTTGTGCTTCGCAGGAATGCACATCAAAGTTGACGGGACAGAAGGCGGGGTACGCAGTGTGCAGCACATGGCTTGTGCGCGTTTCTCATGGAAGCAATCCAACCACTTGCAACGACCTATAGTGTAGACGCAGACAGACTTATTAGGACGGCGTGTTGCAATATGTACGCCACTGACACTTTTCATCTCCAGGGGCTGGAAGAACAGGTCTCCGATGCAGTGCTCGGTCCTCCATGGCAACGAAGCAACGTCGTTCACCAATCGGGACATGATGGCTTCAAGAACCCTTTTTGGAGCATCCATTCCAGAGGCAGACAATCCCGTCCTGTCTCAAGAAGTCTCAGAGACGGATTTCCCGTTCCCCGCAAAATGCAAGTTGGGTTGTAAATGTACAGATTAATGTCAGTGGTTTCTCAAAGACGGGAAGGGTCCTGTGGCCCGTGCTTGGTAAGTATTGTGAATACCGAATTAATTGGCAGGTCACATCTCTGGCCAATCCTTATCAAGTTGGGAACAGAGTTTGATCTAGTGTGTAGAGACAAATGGTGGTTATCATCTATCGACAATTCTCAAACTCGGATCCACTTCCACCCCTCCCCCACATTCTTCAGCAAACCAAACTCGACAAAATTTCCATTGTCTGTGCTGCAACGCTGGCGGCGAACCCATTCCAACAAGAGTTTGGTCCTCGACATGCCGACACAACACTTTGTTACTATTTCTTGACAATGTTCACCTTCCAACCCGTCTCAATCCTACTGTCTTAAAATAATTACTTAGTACCGGCAGGTTTTTTTTTTTTTTTGCAAGCAGGGGCACAGCAGTAATTCGAACAGCAAATCTGCTGATGTGCTGAGCACGCGAACATGCATGTCTGCGGGTGTTCCTCGGAGGAGTGTTTGCATCCGCACATCCCTTTTCTCTTCACTTCAACGACAGAATGGATTACTAGGCGGCCAATGCAGGTGACCTACTGAGTGCTAGTGGCGGGGAGCACAGCGGGGTGGATGACATCGCGCCGGCCACAATGGTGCAAGCGATGACGGAACGAGGAAGATCTGTCCCGCATGATCACCTGGCTGTAAGCATTCCCTGATGAGGTTGTACACTGCTTCGCCTCTCTGCCTGTCTACCCAGGACCAGATACCACAGCAAGCCGGCCTTTGGAGGGACATGATGGGGCTTCGGGGCTTCGTGTTCAAGACACTTTGATGGTGATCCCTGCAGGGATAAAACGTGGCTGCACGTGGAAGAGGAGTCTATTGCATCACTTGATCTGAAACTGCGCCGAAACAGAAACACACCTGGGCAACCTGCACATACCACCCTTTATAGCTTTATCGAATGCGTCTGAGAGTTTGCATTGTCCAAGCGTCCATATCCTCAATGTGACTGACTCTTCTCCCAATCTGTCGTCACATCAATCCGAACTCGGAGTTTACACCTCATGACCACCCCCTTTTCTTTACTGCCAAGGACGCTGATCAGGTATCGGTTCTCATTTTCAGAGACACTGCCATTCCCATCAAAGGTGATGGATTGGTTCGTGTGGTTGGCATGCGGGCATGGTGGGGTCTGGCGATGACATTTCTGACACTGCACAGACCAGCAGTTCGCAGCTCTGCAGATGAGGTGGGGAGGACCACTTTGCAGTTTCTGGTTCACATCAAACTGCAAATTATGGAACGGAAAGGACATTTGCATTTTCATGATCGTGCACGGGAACCCGCAGCCATTAATTCCATCACCTCACCGCAAGCACTCGTTCAAACGGTCAACAGGGACAACTTCTTAGACAGATAGCCAACATCCTCAGTCGGCACAAGAGTCATTTCACTCATACCGGTCGGTATTGGGTGCCTCAGTCCTGCGGCTTATTCTGATTTGTTGAATGTTTCAACAAAGGCCGGTAGAGTTCCCGGTTGGTAAGAAACTTGACAGGCGCCCCTGTCAATATCATGTCGCTCGTATACGCATAGCATGCATGCTTCAAGTCAACTCAACGTGCATCAACGTCGTCTACTCGCAATCACCAACAAAATCAGTCATCATCACAAACATGGGCTACTGTTCACCATCCTTGTCACACACCCTAGGGCCTAGCCTAGCTAGGGCAAGCATGGAGAATCTCGCAGGGCTATCACATCACCCCGTTGATATGTCTCGGAGGGTTGTTTGATGACGTTGGACTTTCATCGAATTCGAATCCCCATCACTCAAAGTACACTAGGATCCAGAGTTGGTAGAGGGAGGGCAGAAATATCCGGGTATTGCTGCAACTGTGCGACGCCGATAGGATTGCACTCACCGGCCCGGTCGCGGATCGACATCCGACAAGGTTGTCCCCCGGTCTTTTCTCCGTGCTCCCAACTGTCGGCAATCTTTGCAGTCGAGGCCCTTCTGGCGCAGCCGTCAACGTAGATACGGCGCAGCAAGTTCAATTCACTACCACCTTGCATCAATTGCTCCGTAAATACCGAACCGCTGGAGGTGCGTCCATTGCTTCAGGATGTCAGACATGTCTACTCAAGCAAAAACCACCACATAGACTCTTGTTGATGGAGTGAAAAGCACTGGCAGATGTGTTGAACCATAACATTTCCGTTGTTGGAAGCGATGACAGCCGGGTTTCACCTGTCATGTTCTCCATCAGGTCCCAGTGGCATTGCCGCTAGCTTCAAGGGGTTATCACTATGGGTGGGGTTACTTTTGTACGCTGAGGCCGGTGAGATAGTGGCTCGATACCTCACTGTACCTGAGTTAAACCTTGCCTCTTGACGGGTGACGGGCAGCACTGCAAGAACAGCCCAGTTCGGGTCTTTGCAGAGTCAAGCCTCGCATGTGTGACATGACAGTTTGGGAAACGCTGTTCTGTCTGGATGGATGGAACCCATGTGGGGGTCACTTCCATCCCCGCACCTCAATGAGGGGGGTCCCGTTTGCCTGTTCTTGCCGCTTTAATAATGTCATTTTGTTTCAACTAGGAAAGCACACCTCACCTACTCGGTACCTCACTTTCCGAGCCCCGTCACTTGTTGACCGAAAGATCCTTCTTTTTTCTGCGCTCCTTGGATCTTTCAGCCTTTGCAGGTTTCCTCCTGACCGCCTCGAGCCTCCGGCCCGGAAATGCACTTCATCACGATAACATCGGAGCCAGTCAAGCAGCCGAAGAGGCCGAAGAGGCACAGGAATCGGTCGATATTAGAATCCACCATGCAGCTTCCCTCCCTCAATCATCCCGTTTGAGAAGGAGCACACTCCCAGGTCCGATTCCTTCTCAGGTGAGCCTGGAAGATGCGCACAGACAAATGACTACGATCTTGGCATTTACCTCCCCGCTGCTTCTTCCCTCCTCTGCTGCACGACACTGGCAGTGGTAGGAGCAGACTGGCGAAGCATGTACTGACAATGGCAACTACCGGGGATCCATTCAGACCACCGAATCTTCCTTGGAGACAATGCCATTACCTCGTATCGTCTATCCAAACAGCCACCTCCGACACAAGGGCGGGCACGAGTGGACGATGGCTTCCTGGTTTTCAGGATCCGGAAGCACTAACAGAAACGGACGTGGGGTCACCCCCTCGTCGGTCATCATCAATCCACGATCTCAGACACTTGGTCTCGCCTCTTTCCTTTCCCCGCCGCAACCGGGCTTCCGGGGAGAGGAGCCGATTCTTGTTTCCATCACCAGGACCCACACACCCTTTATCTTTTCGCAGCTTCGTCAGCATACCCAATGTAGTGAATACATTCGATGTTCATTCCCATCCATGACGAATCGCAATATAGCGGTCAGTCCAAGAAAATACACACTCAAAGGACAAACCCCCACAAAGGTGTCCAGCGGCCGGGAAATCAAACGCGGATCACCAACCAACCAGCGAAGAGCAAGGATTGAAACAACATCGCTGCATGAGATATTGCTATCCTCTCCTTCCGGAAACTGCCCAGGTTCTGGACTCACAAAAATCGCCTCAACAAGGATGGACATTGTGCGGGAAAATGTCAATGCGAACGTTGTAATCGAGGGACGATGTCCTCCTACAATCGACTTGTGGGCACCAGGCTGCGGGAAGATGGCCGCGCTATTCTGCACTCATTCGCGCCCTCAAAGCCGGATTTACCTTGCCTTGCACTCCGGATGGTCTCCTCGACGGCCTTTACACCTACACCAACCCGATCGGAGCATAGTGCAAGGCGCAAGTGACGGCCTCGATAGCCGTGCGTTGCAGGAGCAGTGGGCTTGAGTGCGACCTGCTCAGGTGGATTTTGAGGGCAGCTGTCTTCTCCTTCCAGGAGTTCGCCGTGATGAACAGACTCGACAACTTTGTCCTGGGAATTCGATGAACCGCGTCTGCCAGAGAGAAAGGGGTCGGAAAGGGGGTATATTTTTCTTATTTCCCAATGTCGCACTCCGATTCTGCAGGCATGTCTCTGACCGGTCTGACCCCATACGTCCGGCGACAAAGACGATGATGGGGAAGCCGGAGCCGAGTGGATTTTGCATAGCGGATAACGCAATTCTTCTCAAGGGATTGTCGTACCTCCTTGAGACAGTTTGCCTCATCGGTTCTCGATATTTCAGTGAATCCCGAGATTTGAAAGGACTGATTCACCGCCATCTGTTGTTCATCGGCGCCACTCAGGTCACCAAGCACCGAGTAGTGGTTTATGGGTATCCGGTGGAGTCAGTCTCAACATTCTCTTCTATCGGGAACTTGTAGATGAAGTCATCTTAAGGCCCGACTGGTTATATTTACTTCATACCAAGGCTAAAATGCTGGAAATTGGGGGAGCACTGAGGACCATGTTTTTATGTCGTTGTTGGCAAGATGCAGCTGTCCGATTACATGGAGGCTACTTACATGACATCCGCCATGAATGCTGTGTTTACCGTCACCGTATAAGCTCTTTTCTCCATCTAGCCTCATGTTGTGCAACATAATGAATACCAAGTTCACTTTTCAATTCCCAGAACAAGCACAGCCACCGGATACTGAACCTTGTTTTGCTCTCGACGTTCCCTTGGTTAGCCATCGGAAGGCAATGGATACCTTCCCTTCAACTGGGAAGTGAATCAGGGGTTCAAAATCGACAACACGCGATGCCCAAGCGGTGGCTGAATGTTGACCAGGCTTACATATATCCTTCTTCAACAGTGGTCGACGTCTCAGGATGAGAGCAGGCAACTCGGGCAGCCCGTGACGTGTTCGCTGGGCTTCTCTCGCTTCGAGCTACGATGCTTGTGTCGGGTACCTGCTTACGGCACTGATATCTGCTTAATAATTCGAAAGATCCATTGGCGTCGTCGACAACGCCATCATTTACGGGAACGCCGGATCGACACTGCACGCTCAGACTGCGTGGGCTTTCGGGTTAAGGAACAGAGAATTTGCCCCCAAACGAGAATGCTCACACACACAGCAACGGCATCAAGCTATCACGACGGTCCCCTGAGGGTTCGAGTAAGAGGCGGAGAATTGCAGGTCTTGTGGAACACAGTACTTCAGCTCCAAGCCCATCTCTGACAATGACGAGCTGTGAAAGGATATGAGCTCGCCCGTAGATCCACTGTTGTAATGGAGAAGAAGCAGAGCTGAAAAGGGTGTGGATATCGAGGGGCCTCTGGTGAACATTGCCATCAGACCGCAGATCGGCATCGGCACTCTGTTGAATGAGCGGGCTCAGCAAATACCAGGGTTCCCCAGAATCATGGCACAGACAAGCGTCCACACCTGGGACCGTCTTCTGGGCAACTCCACGGAATCAGGTCTTGAACCTGGATACCTCATAAAAAAACACTCTCATCACGACTTTCCGCACCCCTCTCAGGGGGTTGTCTTATAGCGCCGTAAGCAGCACTAAAGCCCGGTTATTGAACTGGCTGCACTTGCTCACCGCTCCGGCGGGATTTAATGAGCACGAACCGGGATCAACGTCGCTTGACACGGCGATTGCACGTGGCCGATTCTTGGAAGAAAGTTCCCGAGAAACTTGGGTGTCGTCGGCG
The DNA here is from genome assembly GCA_033725935.1 of Cladorrhinum sp. PSN259. Taxonomy (NCBI): domain Eukaryota; kingdom Fungi; phylum Ascomycota; class Sordariomycetes; order Sordariales; family Podosporaceae; genus Cladorrhinum; species Cladorrhinum sp. PSN259. The sequence goes on from MU867079.1 coordinate 380,478, forward strand.
GTGTCTATTGCCGATCTTGTTCAAGTGGCCCGTACAGAGTTCTTGAAACATTCCCTCAAACCAGATTGATACGAGTGGAATAGGAACACTGCTTCTTTGGGATGAGACGGTTTACCCGACCTGAGACATGCATGTTGAGCTAAAGCCGAAATTCATTTCCTTCCCAAGTTCTTGCCATGTTCCTGGCAGTCAGACCACACGAGTTTCTAGGCCCAACCGCTTTGGCGCTACCGGTGATAGCGGCTTCATGGGTGTGAAGCTCATCCGCGAAACAGCGATGTTCCCGCCCCTCCATCAAAGGCAAGCCAGGGCAGTCAACGGAGGCATCAGCAACTTGACGAGAGTGTCATTGAGAAGAATAAACGGCAGCATGCCCACCACATGTGCGGAGAATTCCTCGGTGTACCTCGAGCGAAACAGACACACAAAATGCTTTCGCGAGGGCGGTCAGCTTGCTGGTCCGTCCCCACATTATCTGCACGTGGTCCGGATGGTATTCCGGCACCACCACGAGATTTCGGAGTTGGTCCCTTTTTCTGTCTAGCACTAACTAGTAAGGATGAACCTTGGAGGGAAGCTTGTTATCGGATTCGCCAGGCCGAAGATGGCCAGCTCTTTACTGGCCGTTGACCTTGTAGGCGTTAGTGATAGGACGTTCTGACATTGTTCGAAGAATGTTCGATGACATAAACGGCGCGCCAATGTCATGCTTTATCCTCGGGCGACAAACAAGCCGGACAAGGTACGCATAGGTTATGGTGTGAAACATCCTGCACACCAGCAGGCAATAGGCCTCGATATGGCAACCAGCGCGTCTTTATGGCTTCGTTTGTTAGGCAAGTAAGGCAGCACTGCACGCCATGCTCAAGCTTAATGCTTGCTTTTCCTTTCCGGGCCGGCCCTTGTGCCCTCGCTACGAGATGATGTTGCTTGCAGCCTTGTGAGCCGTCACATTCTTGGACGATGACAACGACAACGACAAGACTAGGCTCAAAATGAAGGCATAAAATTGGATCGTTAATGCCACTCTTTTCTTTGCCGGCCGGAGCCGTTTTTAGTGGTCGGAGTTGTTCAACACCCCATTGAGAAGGCCATCCGTGAGAGAAAGGAGAAAGGAGGGGGTTGGAGGAGTGGGTGACCTTGTGAAGGGGGAAGACGGGGATGCTTCGCACAGACATTGCTTGGCATATCTGACTTGACAGCGCCGAGAAAATAGCGCGCCGGGTCGTGCCTGGGGTTTCCCTGGTTTACAGAGTCGCACCAGAGAGCCCTAGGCTAAAAGCAGGGGATGGCTCGTCATTGGCCCTGTTCCTGGATCATGGCTAGGAGAACCCTAACCCCTTGAACGAAGCAGGAGTGAGTTTATCCCCGATCCCTGTTGGAAATCAGCCAAACCCCGCTTTGGACCGGAACCCCCAGTTTTGGTGTCTTGGTGTGGATGCCTTCATGATGGGGAACTTGTGCTGGGTGGTGGTGGTGGTGAGTGACGACTTGTCTTCGCGACACCACACCCCTGGGTTGTTGGAGGAGGAATGCTACAAAGACCAAAACCCGAACCCACCGTCGAAATGACTCCGGAGCAAGCTCGGTACGAATGACAGTCGGCGGATTGTTCAGCTTTCGTGGATCCCCTCGTGGTCCAAGTGGCCCTTCACACCCCTCAACTCATTTGACAGCAGGGGAAGAGCCAACATGAAGTTCCTAGAGTTCGGCCACGACCGAAAATGGGCTGGGTTTGTACGCCACTTTCTCAGAGCAAGCAGACTGACCCGCTGCGGGCCGTTTGTTGTATCACCCCTCCTCTTTTATCAGCAGAACAGGCCTTTGCGATCGTGGATATGCAAGAGCATTGACTTGACGCTTGCGTATGATGGAGATGGGATGCAAACACGGGAGGTAGCGCTTCCTTCTGGACTCCACAAATTACGAAATGGCTGCGAAGCTGTATGCCCGATCCGGATTCCGAGTACAATTTACTCGAGTGGAAATTTTCGGTTTCGCTAAGTAGGACCTTTCCACTTTGGAAAAGAAAAGGGAGAAGTGATGACGGAAATGTTGAAAGATCTGGTGGAGCTCGAATTAAGCTATGTACACTATGTACGATGGATACGATACCGATCTAATTCAAAGATGGGGACACACGTGGTGGAGAAGACAAAGAAATCGTGGCCGGTACATCAGGAAAAAGAAAGGAAAAACAGAGGGCACTATCTGAGCGAGCGTTGGGAACTTGCAGATGGCACTTGCATGACGCACTGACTTGCCACTTTTCTTGCTCCATACACTACACGATGAGGAACCCCTCTTCTTCCCGTGCCTTGAGTATCATTGATTAGGAAGGAATAGGAAAAGTGTGATACTTTGGTGGTGGGCTAGACTGGACGACTGACCAAGAATGTAAGACTGAAACATTGGGGCTTGAGACGACTAACTAGCACATACATTGCATTGCAGGAGGAGGATACTAGGCTACTTTCCCCTTGTGTACAGTTGAGGAGTGGAGTTGTGTGTGTTTCAACGAGTTTTGATGTGGTTTGTGGTGGGTGGGAGGTGTTTTACGGGATTGGAGGTGTCCGGTTTAGGATGGGGATCTTCCTGTGAGGATTTCAGCAGATGTTCATCACATCTTTGAGTGTCTTGCAGATTCAGGTCAAAAAAAAAGCAAGCACACAGACTGTGATTGACTGAAATACGGGCCGGGTTTGCCGAAAGATTTCGGGGGGTTGTGGATGTCTTCCTCGTCATCAGCTGGGTATTTTTTTCAGGGTATGCGACGACGAATACGCTAGGTAGGTTTACTGACATTTGAGACATCTTTTGGCATCACGCACTTGCACTGACGGGCACCGCACTTAGGCTACCACTAGACTAGACTAGAAGCTGAGCTAGAAAAACTTGTGTGTGTGTAAGTGTGTGTTTTGAAGTCCAAAGCCATGTGGGTGGCTCGTTGCCAAGCTTGAGACGATTTGAGAAAAAAGAAAGGGCGGGAAAAAGAAAGAAAAGTTTCCTCCGAAAGTGGGTTTGGGGGGGGGGGGGGGGGTTCCAATTTAGCTTCAGGAGGTGGCTTTTTTTTTACTATTTTACTAAATAATTACCGAGGTGAACAAGGTGAACAAGGGAGATGTGGAAAGCGTATGTGTGTGTGTGTGTATGTCTCAGATTTGGAGCGCATCTAGAAGCTTTTTTTTTCTTTTCTCTTCTCTTCGCTACACTAATTGAGAGACATTTTTTTTGGGTTTTTTTCTTTTTGTCGGTAAGGAAATGGATTGCCACGTGGATTTTGGGAAGCCTTGGGAATTTGGTGTTTTTGGGACGCTTGGGATTTTGGTAAGCTTGTGAATTTGGGATTTTTGGGATTTTTGGGATTTTGGGGCTTTTGAGAACTTTGAGAACTTTGAGAACTTTGGGGATTTTGAGAATTTTGGGGATTTTGGGAACTTTGGTGAAAGGAGGATAGATGTTTTGCTTTGTTTCCTTTTGGTTAAGTGTAAAATACTTGTCATGTACAGTAGACTAAGTAGTAGGTAGGTAGGTAGGTTATTGTTGGCGCCGGGGGGTTTTTGAAGAGGTAAGGCAAGGCAAGGCATGTATGTATGTTTACTTGGATAGAGGCCGTCAATTTCAGCTAAGCTGTGAAAGGGGATAATAGGGGTTTTTTTTTGAACGTAGGTTGTTGATCAAGTTGAGGAATGGTATGTACTGTACCTCGACCCTGAGTAGTAACATGAGCCCTAGCTTGACTATATACAACTACATAGCGTAAGGCGAGACAGATGGAATAGATGGAGGTTTATCTTATAGATACTACTCTATGTTTTGTCAACCGAGGAGATAAGTACATACATCCTCTGCTAGCAAACTTTTACTGAGTAATTATGTTGTGGAAGGTACATACCTACAGGTTTGGACAAGGTAAAATCGTGAACGAGGCTGGTCTTGCACTCTGAACTCTGAAAGATCGGGTGAGTTTCAGAGCATAGAGTATAGAGCATCTGTTACTTCCAATCAGGTTGGGTTTTGTGAATCAGTGATTTACAATGCATGGCTGTTTTTTGGGGGTGATTTGTGAAACATCAGATCAGAGCAAGCTTTGTTAACCCGCGAGTTTTCCACTAATTATTTGGTTGAGGGTTGATGAATTTACTTGAGTGTTTTCAAGGGTACAGATTAAATCTCTTGTTAGAGGTTCTTTTCTATGGGGCGTTTTCTATGTTCTTTGTATATACATTTCGGCTCGTGATGATGATGGTGATGATGCAGATTTGATCAAGAGTTGCCGGTCGTGTTTTTACTCTGTGGGTTTCAGTATCGGAGGTGCCCGATGGTTATGGAGATTAATGTAAGTGTAAGTGTTGAATGATTGTCTCGGCTCGGTTGGATATGGAGAAAGGAGAGGAGAAAGGAGGGGAGAATGGAAAGGATGGAGTGTATGGAGTGTATGAGGCCGGTTTACTTGGTGTGCTGGTGAAGTTCAAGTCGTGCTGTGCTTGCGATGAAGTTTGAGTAAGTGGGTGGTGTGCTTGGAGAGGTAGACTTGATGATGGGAGTGCTTTGGACGTTGGAGTCGAGGGTGTGGTGATGGAGTTGAAGACATGGGGGTTTATTATTGAACAGAGGGTAATGCTGATACATTCGAAGACACTGATTCGCTTGTGAAGAACGAGGACCCGAGGGGATGGAAGATTGTTTACTTGAGGATGGTGGTCGTTGAGGAAGGGGGTTGTGTTCAGGGGAATAGGGGTTTGTTTACACGGTGTGTCGATCACTCCAGAGGTCTGGTCTTGTGCACGTGGCGAATGTGACAGTAAAAAGAATTGAAGCTTCAAGTTGATACTGCGTATATTATGGTGCTCCACAAGACGAGACTTAAAAAAAATGCAACGCCTAATTAGGGCGATGAATAAACTAGAAAAACTGTGAAGCATCAAACTCCCTCATCACCATCACGCCTCCTTTCACCCCTTCACCATCATCTATCTCACACACTTCGCCTCGATTCCATCACGTACTATCACAAACACACCTCCATCATAAGCCCGAAACATTCTTGCTCGTCATCACACCGAAACCAAAAGTTTCATCACCTCTGAGGACATAATCCAGACAGATACCTTCCTCATCAGATATCGTTTAAACAACCTGCAACTTGTTTACCGATTACCTTCCAAGAGATTTTTTAAAAAAAAGAAACACAAAAAAAGAAACCCAAGATAACAAAGAAAACACAGCGTCACATTTCACAACGGCGTTACATTTTCACAAGGGAAGGGCAACATACCTATACTAGTGTATGTACATGCAATACATATTACTTACATAAAGATGCATATGCAAGGTTTCGCCCGTCTCTTTTTTCTTTTTCTACTCAGTTCTTTTGTTGTGTGTGTGTGTGTGTGTGACACACCGGCAGTGTTTATCTGAAACAAATCTTTGCCGTAGGACCTTTTTTTCTTTTCTTCCCGAGTTATATGTATCTCATCACGTACATTATCACAGGTTTTGGAATTCCCTTGCATTCACTACACTAGAACTAGTCAAGGTTATGTATACAATGTATACATGTAAGTATAATCACGGTTGTATTGAGTGGAAGGAGGGGGGGGGGGGGGGATGTTAATCGATATTCAAGATCGTGGGAAAAAGAAGAAAAACTACTCGCGTATGTGGTTGAGGGGCTTGAGGTGGTAATGAGTGTAGCATCGGGTATTCGAAGCGAGGTTGTATTGGTTGGGGTATTTGGAGAGAGGAGGAAGGAAGTGAGTGATTGAGATGGGTTGAGGTATAAGATGTTTGTTATAGGGGAGGGTATAACAAAGATGGGGATGGGGTTTACTGGGGATGGCACGGGGTCGGCACATGTAAGCGGTCGTTGCGAGTAGCCTTTTTTGGGGCAGAGACCGATGCAAGACCATTTGAAAGCTCTGGGAATATCTTTCCACGTGCTGTTTTCGAGGGATTGTTTGTCCGGATTCCGTGGTTGGTAACTTATCAGAGGCACGGAGTTGGTGATAGTGTGTATATGCGCGTGTGTTACCCGAGTGGAGGGGTGTGCAAGTTTGGTTTACCGTCCGAAAGGGGAATGAGGGAGGTGATAAACAATTATCTTGTGCAGTCATAGGCAGTCATGGGATTGTTGAGAGATATGCACCTTATATTGAGTTGATGATGCTTGAAGCAGTAAAGAACTTGGAAGTGACCCGAAGAGTTGGAAATGTGCATGCGTGCTCAGTAAACGAAACGAAACACAAAATTATACATCAGTGATCCTTGATATAACATTGGCAATAACTTTCCCAAAGAGGACTTTGTGATCCGGCAGCCTCGGACTTGGGTTCATTCTTCAATGATGATGTAGAGGTGCCCGTGATTTGAGTGTGGCGTGCTTGTCTCGATGTGAGTGGTGCAAGGAATATGACCAACTGCATCTTATATCTGAATTGAGAAGTCTGGCCCAAGGGGTAAAGTTGTGTGATGGCCTGATATCGTCTCAGGTGGTATTGAAGTGTGCCCCGGGGGGGGGGGGGGGGGGGGGGGGGCGCCCCCCGGGGGGGGGGGGGGGGGCAAAACACACCGGGGGTGTTAAAAAACACACCCCGCGAGGGATGTGTGGTGAGAAAAAACAA
>MU867079.1:387110-510773 GCA_033725935.1 Cladorrhinum sp. PSN259
TACGCCCGCCCCCCCCCCCCCCCCCCCCCCCCCCCCCCCCCCCCCCCCCCCCCCCCCCCCCCCCCCCCCCCGCCCACGGTATGGTACGCGAGAGGCACAGCAGTCCGGGGGTCTTAACAGCCAGACCGCGGTAGGGATTCGGGTTCGGATACGGCTCACCGTAAAAGTTACATACGCCCCTCGGAGAAACAATAAAGGGATGCGATTATGTGGATGCACTCCGCCCAGCTATTGATTAGCAAACAATGAGATGATGTCTGGGGTTGTTCATAGTCCGAATGGCGATTTGACATTTGAAATAACAGTGCAATCATTAAAAAGCTAGGATGAGAAACAGGGAGGGTTGATGTTTGTTTACCAGCCCCTTTTCTTATGTCGAACTCAAACCTTTGATTTATGAAGATATCCAAATCACAATTTGTTGGTTGCAATGAAATTGTGATCTGCTGAAATTAACGATACGCAGAATCTGAACTTTTCTTCGCAAAGAGATGGACCAATATCTCGAGACGTACCATGTGATGCCGGGTCAAGAAACCAACAAAGTTCAAAGTCTTCAACTTTCATAAGCAGAACTCGAAACAAAGACATAGTGTTATAACCAACAGCGTTACTTTCTAGCCATGTTGTTTTCGAGAAACAAACCGTTTACCAACAAATACTCTCGACATATCCGCCTGTCCGCTCCAGACGTGAAATACCCCAGCGTGTCCAGTGCGAACGGTATCCGTCTCGTGTAGCCTCGGGCCTGCTGTCTTTCTTGCCGTGACTCTCGTCGAGTATACTGATAAGTAGGTATATACTCACCCGCCTTGATAGAGCAAGGTATAATGATCAAGACCCTACGAGTATCGTCGATGTTCGTCGTATTCAATACTCTCCGACCTATCAACCAGCGGCCGACCGTTAAATTCTTCATATCAACTCAACTTAGACACAAAAACGGTAGATAGGTCACTGCTACCAAATGGAGTGTATAAGCCTTATGTATTTTACAAGGGGCAAAATAACAAATCAGTTTTACGAAGCTAGGATAGACGATGGTGAAGGCATCCCCGCCACTTTGTAAGCAAGTGCTGATGTAAATACACTCAGCAATGATTGGGCTTGCTGGAAACTTGAGGATGCAATGTTTATTTACAACACGAAAAATGGAAAAGAGGCTTTATGATAGCCTCAAGTATGGTCGTGGAGGAAAACATCTCCTATAAAGAAGTTAATAAATTGAGCACAACGGGGTTGAAGGGCATACTTATCCCCAAAAACATGAGGGGCTGCCCTCGCTGACCATTTCTGGAGAGAGGGCAACCAAGGGCCGCCTTTACCAAACAGGCCCGCCCTTTTACCAACAAGTACGATCAGAAAACAACAAAAGTGCCCAGAGCCATCCCCGAAAAGAAGCCATAGAATCAAGACTAAAGCAGAAAAGCAAGAAGCAAGAAGCTCCAGAAAGCCAGACAAGTACGAAACTTTGACACCAACTCTGGATGGGTCCCAGCTACTGGTTTCTGCCCCCCTTCTTCCTGCCCGCCCTTCATCGTGAACTCCCCCCAGATTTGAAGCCTTGGTTTTGTATAACGGTTTTGACCGAACAAGAGCCCCCAGGAACCCACGCAGCCCCCCGGCAAGTTACCAAAGTCTTCCGCGAAACCACAAAATCCGTCATAAAAAACCCCCCGACTGTCATCAATGTGTGAGCCCCCAAAGGTCAAAAATCGGCAACCCAAGAGCCTGCAATCCCCCAGCGCCAAAATACCAACCAGCTCCCAAAGTATATTCTTTCCGTTTGTGATGCACTGCCAACTGAGACTAGTTTTATGTATTCCCTCTCTAACTGGTATTTTAAGACGAAACCCATCTTTTCAAATGGAACGACGACCAAGGAAGGGCATTGTACGCTGCGGACAAAAGACATCTGAAAAAAACCGCTGCTGTCATCTCCGAGAACCGAGACATGTCATATTTCAGACAGAAACGGGAGGAGGAAAAAGAAGAAAGGGTTTCGGCGTCTCGCCTGATCGTGGGACAGAGCGCTACGAACGACAGAGTTAATGCGCCTGGTCGAATCACATGAAATCCCCTTTGGCAGGAATATTCATGACACGCCGAGCAACTTGCTGCGACGAGGTCTTGGGGGTCTTGCCGAGTCATGAGTGGGTTTGATACGCATGCGTGAGAAGACAAGAGTCAACTCGAGGGTTTTGGAGTGAAAGAGGTAAATCAGAGTGTGACAGCCAGGCAGAAATGAAATCTCCTGAACACGTTTCCGTTTGTAGTCCTTGAACAGCCCTCGCTCACCCCCCCAGAGGAAGGTGATTATAGCGAGGTGAGCTGCCGACGGATGCTGACGTGAAATGTGTAGATGACCGTACGTAGCCAATGGCCTGCACTCTCCTCTTCCGAGCCCCCGCCATCTGCCTCCGGAGAAGAATGACAAGAGTAAAACATGCAAGCAGACGAAGCTGCTCCAGAGGTATCAACCCAATCCCAGTCGTCTATAAGGCGACACCATATGTAACCAAGACAATCCATGATGACCAGAGAACTTGAATCCAGGACCCGACCTGACGAGCAACCCCCGGGGGCGCATCATAGGAGGAATTGTTGCCCACCGATGAAGGTGCCTGGATAACTTCTTAAACCCCACCCTTCGGCCCAACAATGACCGGCTTTCAGGGATCGAGAAGACCGAAAACACCACTTTTCAGCGGCCGTATCTTGTTCCCCCATCGGCCCAGACAAGGAAAGCGTAGAAGGCGGGTAAGAAAAGGACTTGAGCGCAACACTATTTTCTCTCTCCTTTTCAAGAGAGAGCAAAACCGAACGAGACATTAGGGTTAAGTTCCGAAACCGGTTCGTACCCGCGAGAGCTGGGCCCCCGAAAGGACATGTTGCCAACAGTAATCCGATGCGCGGCGAAGCTTGGAGTAATGCCCGATACGGGTTCGAAGCTTGCGACGTACTGTGGTTTTTCTTCCAGCCACAAGACGGGACGGTCGCGATGACATTCCTTTCGGAAAACTGGGATCGGAGAACTGTGGGGGAGGCGACGTGCAGTAAATGAGAGTAGGTGAAAGAGCTTTGGGAGCTAGAAGGCCATGACGCCATTGAGGGTGCCCGCTGATGTTGCATTCGATAATTGATGGGAACCGATCATCTCGAGTGGGATTCGCGGATTGATGGGCATCGGACGATGGCCATGTCGTTTTCAGACGATGTCGAGGGTAATTTGCGTGAGTTGGAGATGTTGAAGAAAGAAGGGTGGAATTGAGTTCAGCAGAGACGCGCTGGAAGTTGGGAGGGACCGCGTCGCTCGAGAGGGATGCAGGAATGTGGGGCGCGTATGCGAAGGACCAGATGCCCCGCAATTTTTGCTCTTGGAGCTCGGAAGCTTCCCGAAAGTCTCCCTCTTCGACGACTACCTTACACCTGCTTCCATGGAAACAGGGCACTTTCAAACTTCTAGTTTTTGCAGCAACTGGTGTGCAGCCATTTTAAAGTTGGCCATATTCTATTGCATTCAACCTTGAATACTTTTAGATAATCTTTGGTGATTTTGGGTCAATATCTCGGATTTTGGTCAATATCTCTCTGATTGCGTTCTCACCAATCCTGACATCACACTGCCAAGTTGAATTTGGTCCAGATTTATAAGCCATCATCGACAACTTCAACCCGCATTTAATCAGGTATCACCATGGACCAACCTGCTGCAGAACCGGGAAAGCCTGCTTCACAAGTGAATGCTCGCCAGAAGTTGATAAACACCATCACCGAGCTAGGCAAAAAGGCTTTCAATCCTGAGGCCACCGAGGAGTCGCGAGCGGAGGGGAAGCGGGAATTCGATGAGTTCATCCAGAGGCGAGCTAGACTGAAGAGCAAGAGCGTAGATAGAATATCAGGTCTGACATTCTTTTCAGAACAAAGACCCTAAACGTATTGGGCGCCCTAAGTGTCCTGACAAGACCCGGCCATCTCCCACCATGGCTTCGCCCCAAGTTCCTCGAGATCCTGGCTTTGGTTCCCTTGCGGGAAAATGCCGTGAGACCGACCATGGAGTTCGTCTTTGCCCTCCACCCTTCAAGTACAATCAAAACCTCCGAAGCCGCTGTCCCGCAAAAGAAGGGCGCCAACATCACTCATGAAGCTCTTCAGATGGCAACCAACTTGTTAGCAGCTGCTCCCGTGTCCATCACACCTGAGAAGTGGTATTCTGGAATTGGCCCGCAGCTTTTGGCCCTGCTTGATGGAGAAGAGGGGCCAGAGCTGGTGAGAGCTGCTTCGTACATTATTGGATTTGGTATTCTGGGTCGAAAAGCATCAGGAGCGCCTGGCACTGCGGGTTGGAAATACCTAGCAGAGCCACTTCTGCATGGCATCAAACCACTACCAAATTCGTCACCACCAGTCACAAAGGTCGAAATTATCGATCTGAGCAAACCAAGAGTCATTGTCGAGCACGTGGAACTTGTCACCAGCCTTCGCCGGTTACATTCCCTTGCCGTCTCCCATCCCAATCCTGGACTTTGCAAGCGCCTTCTCTCGCCCCTTCTGCTGCCTTTTTGGGCTCTTGGAACTTGGAGAGATGCCAAACCATCACTTACTAAAGCAGTATGCACACCTGCTTTGGAGTTGCTCAAAATCTATTTGAAGCTCGCCCCGTCTCCCGATTTGATCCTTTTTCTTGTCAGAGGCCTGGGCTATAACGGCGGCTTTAATCAGCAGAACCCCGAATGGGTCTACCAGCAGACGGCAGAAGAAGAAATCAGCATTGTCGACACAAAGCAACGATTAGGAGCTTCAACGGAAGTTGCCTCCCAATTTAGCTTGGAAGACGTCGACACAAAAACCACAAAGCTTTTAGAGCTAATTGCTTCAAGTTTTTCTGATGCTGATATCACGAACGCCTTCCTCGAGCTGTTGAGGCGATGGCTGAAATCCGCTCGAAAACTCAAGGGACCGGGTGACATCATCATCAAGGAAGACGAGGACGACAGTCAACAACAAGATCCTCTCGCCCAAATGGTTGAGATGAAAATTCTTCAAGCAATGATGGAGAAGTTCCCCGAAAAATTCGAAACTCAACCCAAGGCAATCCTCGATCTGGTCAGCCAGATTTTGTCCTCCTCGGCAGGTTCTGACGAGGACGATGAGATAACTTCAGTGGCCTTATCTCTTCTCAACATGATCGTCACTGTTCCTGGCTTTCAGAAATCCAGAGTCAAACCTGAGGTCCTCAGTTCAATCGAGTCAGCACTCGACCGTCTCTCTAAATCCTCCACCGGAAATTCCAAAACAGCCAACAACCTCCGTCTCCTCATTCTGTACCATGACGAGTTGAACGAGCAGGATCCCTCGGTCTCGACCGCATCAGCCCCAACAGACAGGCAAATAGAAGACCGGAAGACATACAACCTGGCAATCTCGTACATTTCCAACCCATCCAACCCACCTCCAGTCCGCGTCGAAGGGCTCAGCCTAATCGGCTCCCTCATCACATCAAACTCCCCAGTCCTAGACATACCCGGCATTTTGGCTCTCCTGTCCGCCCTAATCGCCGACAGCGAAGAATACGTCTTTCTCAAAGCAATAAACACCTACACCCTCCTGGCCACTCACCACCCCAAAGCAGTAACCACCGAAATCTTGGACCACTTCATCGATCCCAAGGAGCGAAAATCCGTCGATGAAAGACTACGCTTCGCTGAAGCTTTGAGTCAAGTAATCGAACGCCTAGGCGAGACATTCACCGGCCCGGTAGCCAAACAAGTAGGCGAGGGACTACTGCAAGTAGCCGGCCGTAGGGCACACAGACCCAAGACAAAAGAAAAACAAGAAAGAGAAGCAAAGATCCAGCTACAAAAGACTAAAGAAGCCGATGAGGCTTGGGGCGGCAAGGTTCCCGACTTTAGCGAGGAGATGACGGCCGAAGAAAAAGAACGGAATGAGATTCTGGAGAAGATTGTGGAGGGGTGGGAGAGCAAGAAAGGGGAGGAAGACGTCAGAGTCAGGGCTTCGGCGTTGGCGGTTCTGAGGAGAGGGCTGGAGACGAACATGCTGGGCATGGGGGCGGAGGTTGTCAACAGGGGGGTCGAAGTTTGCTTGGGCGTTTTGCAGGTTGAGAAGGAGATTGAAAAGGGGATACTGAGAAGGGCTGCGGTGCTTTTGGTTCTGGGATTTGTCGAGGGGTTGAGGGGGAGGAATGCTGGTGAGGAAGGGAATGTGGGATTTGGAAGGAAGGCTCGGGGGGATTTGCTGGGTGCTTTAAGGTATGTGGCCGCTACGGATGAGGATGGCTTGGTTAGGAGGCATGCGGGGGATGTGGTTGAGAGTTTGGAGAATTGGGAGGTTGGACGATTGGTTGGTGGTTTGGAGGATGAGGGATTCGGTGGGTTGAGGTTGGGTGGTAGTGGTGGTGTTGGTGGGGGAATGGGGGGGTTTGGGGCTTTGAGGGGGTTGAGTGTCAATCCGGAGAGGAGAGTGATAGAGGAGGTAGAGGATGAGGATGAGGATAAAGGCGTGAAGCCAAAGCCGAAGATCGAGGAGATTGAGTAGGTTGATGCATCGGGTGATATAAGTGAGTAAGCAAGAAGAATGAATATGCATCTTTCTGCTGATGACTATTAGTGGGCATCTGGTTCGTGTTGCCTGAGATTTGTTATGGTATGCTTGTAAATATCACCATTTGCTTGCTTTTGACTCCTACCGGCGACTCTACCCAGGAGCTGTCAAGGAGGTATAAGTATGGGGTTTAATACACCGCGACTGCTCACCCGGTTCTCTCCCATCTTCCTGGAGCACGTCTGTAAATACACACATATATATATATATGTGTGTGTGTGTGTGTGTAATTTAACTCGAACGGATTCAGTCCCTTGGCAAGGAGACAGTTCCCTTACCCCAGCCAGCTCCTCTTTTGTTAACAAAAAGCGATCCTAGTATCAGCACTGTTCCCCACGAAGAGATAAACTTGCGGCGGTACTTTGGTGTTCGAGGTTTGAGTGGGTAAAAAGATGTCGGAGGATAAATACTCGTTTCGTTCACCTTTCTCAAAGATGGAATGGGAAAACACGGCGAAGATGCAGTTCGAACACAGAAAAGCATAGGACTTGAACCCCCCCCCTTGACCGGGGCCGAGTCTGCCTTTGTCTGGCCGTTACTCACTGTATCTATCTACCGGGCTGAGAAATATGCCTGCGCCCGGCCGAGGGTATTGCTGCAACGGACCGAGTCTGCTTTTACTCGGCCGAGATCTTTGTTGTATCAGGCCAAGAACACCGGAGCCCAGTCTGGCGTCACATTCCATTCACCTAGACAACTCTTCACCAAAAGACGTGTATCCAGACCAACTCACAACGTAGTATACTAGTATGTGACAAACAACTTGCCATTATACTTTTGAATCAACTTTTTTATTTTTATTTTTTAATATCCCACAGTTTCTCAACCCCCCCCCCCCCCAAAAAAAAGAGAACAACTTCAACTTACACCACTAAAAAAAAAACCGCATATTTCGCCATTTCGCCATATCAACAATCACCCAGTCAGTACCCCCTATCAAATACCAAAAAAAAGTGACACACACATAAAACACCTACTCATCCATTCATTCATTCCCCATCCACCACCAAACTTTGCCCCCCCCCCTTCCCCCCTCTCCTATTCACCCGTACCTTACCACACACCATTACCCCCCCGCCCAGGATGCCCAACCCGCCCGTGGATCGCTCCATTAGTACTGACTGCCAGTCAGTTGCCCTCTTCAAAACCACCCAGCCGTTCATCCGTCCATCACCTAAATCACACCAACTGCCCAAACTTGTCATATGTAACCTCTCAGAAAATATACTTGCTAGCTCGCTTCCCTCGCTCAATGCTGCATCTCTTTCTTTTTTCTTTTAAAAAAGAAAAATACTAGAAGAAAAACCAAAATGCCATGATATTGTTTGTGACGATTGTACGCACATATGTATGTAGTATGCATGCCTTTATAAAACACGCAATATTTGTATTTCTTCATCTTTCTGCTCCCCTGACTGATCAAGTTTCATTGAGTGGATGGTGAAGTAGGTAAAGGTCAGAATAGAGTAGATGAATGATCCGTCGTCAAAAAGAAGAAGAAGAAGAAGATCCCCTCGGAGGGGAGGAGGTCCAACGAGAGAGAGAGAAAGACGAAACATCATATAATGATGAGCTACAACAACATCAAAAAACCAAAAAGTCAGCAAAAATCATCCAATTCATACATACACCTGACACGGAGCTACCTCAACTCAACTCAAACTCACCTCAATCAACTTCTCCGTCAACCCAAAGCAAGTCCTATCCGACCCACCACCCATAACGCCCATCACACCACCACCTCCTGCCCTTGTCCTATCCCCCCCATCTTGCTGTTGTCCAGCACCACCACCACCATCCCCCCCTCCTCCCAAAAGATTAAAACTCCTCCATAACCCTTCGAACCCCATATCCTCCATCAACCTCCTGCTACTACTTCCACCGGTGCTCTCCTCCATCAACCCAGCCGCAAACTTTGGTTCGGAATGCAAAGTCTGCAACAGCGCATGGGCGCTCACGAGCGTCGCCGAGCTCTGGCAGTGCAGCAGGACATCATCCAGTATCCCCGCTATAGGCCCGGCAAGACATCCCACAACCGTCGGTCTGGCCTTTGCTACCACACCAAGCCACTGCAGACTTCGGTTCTGGACTTGGTCTTCCAGGTACTGGAAATCAACAAGCTCGATAGCCGTATTGAGCAGCAGATCTTTATCCTTTAGCAGCGCCAGATCCTGGGCGTTTCGCAGGCTGGCAAGATCCGCCAATCCGGCCGGGTTGATACCAGCCGTCCAGAGGTGATCTCTCAACTCGTCCAAACTTGCCGTTCGCGCAAGGATAAGAGACATGTAAGGACTGGCAGCCAGATCCCGAATATCCCTTCCCCCCGCCGCCGCCACCCCATTCAAATCGGATTTGCTCGAGCCGGTGCTTATCCTATTCGCCACGGTGCCGCTGCCAGCAGGGGTAGAAGACCGTCCAGCACCAGTCCCGGTACCAGTAGTCATCTCCAAGAAAGTAGAAAGAACCCTCAAAGCAGTCGCCTTGGTAACAGTATCGGTCAGACCCCTGACAAGACAAGCACAAGCCGCATAGTGGAAGTTCTCCAGAGTAAAGTGTATCCCGTAAGCTTCATCAAGCGGCAGCGCAGCTTCCTCCAACTGCTGCCTGCCAGCCAGCAAAAACGGAACCATCTTGTCTCCCCTCATGCTATCACCCGTCGTCCCGATGTTCGTGAGAACGGACTCAAGGAACATGGCCGTGCAGTTAAACAGGTTCGGCGGCACAAGCCGTAACAGTGACATGGCCAGCCAAAATAACTGCAAGCCGTAACGGGAAGCAGACGGCAGTTTCGCCATCATCTTAGACAAGCTAGTGACAATAGCAACAAGCATGTCACTGCTACTCGTCGAGTTCCCGTCATCGCTCCCAAACCTGCCCACGCTGTTCCTCAGCGCCACCAGAACCTGATAAAGCAAGTCGTCATCCACCTCCTCCCTCGCCAGGCATCCCATAACAGTGAAAGCCCTAGGCTGAATGGCAGGATTATTCTGGAATGCCGTGCTGGCGACGAGACTCATCCACCTCGACCTCCAAGCGTTGGCAACATCCACTGAGGGCGCAGCAACCGAGCAAGTCTCAAATAAAATCGTCGCGAGGTTCTCCGTAGCAGCAAGCGTCATCGGTCCTCCGTTCTCCTGATTATTGCTCGTAGAAACCATAGAAACCCCATCGGCGGCTCTTGATGCCGCACCCGAAAAACCACCACCACCACCTTGTGACCCCCCAACATGATTAACAAAAATCTCGCTCTTGGGATCACTCAAAACCTCCAGCGTCCCCCTAAGCTTAATAAACCTCCCCTCATCAAGATTGAACCACGTGCAGGCCGAATGTATGCTGTTTATCAACAACCGGTGCACGATGACCCTAACCTCCCCCAGGCCCGTATTAGCCAGCATCGTGACAATGTGAAAGATCTCGGGCAAATACAACTGCGCCTGAACCCCGCTGTCGAACGACAGGGCCAGACAAAACTGCAACAGGACGCAAATCTCGTTCCACACGGCGTTATCGGGCAGATACCTCGTAGGCCTCAAACTGGACCTGTTCAGCGCTTTTCTCAAGCGCGAAATAATCCGTCCCCTGAGCGTCACGGTCCCGATTGCAGAGGCAATCGACGTCAATGTCTCAGTCTGATCGTCCAAGAACCCGATACTGAGCGCCGCCTTGATGACCTCCTCCAAAAAGATTTCAAGCAGCACCTCATCCTGGTGAATGACCGGCCACACCGACTGCTCGAGCGTAAACGTCAGCGTCGGATCAGAAAGCGTCACATCAATCAGCTTCCTAAACAGCGCCGCAATCTTTTCTTTTCCCTTGTCGCTTTCCTGCTCGCTCGCCAATAAACTTGTCCTTAACCCAGGGATCCACGGAGCCATGTAAGCCAAACTCAACGGCTTCTGCTCGTCCGAAAACGAATCCCAACCGACAAAGAACTCATTCAGGAAATCCGACGTCAACTGGGGTTCCGCCTGCGCCAGCTTCTTACTGATATTAATGATGAAACTCGAGGGATCCAAGGGAACGCTGATGTCCTTGGCGCTCATGAGTCTCGAAGCGGCCTCCGAAAACTTGAAAGCCTTGCAGAGCGCCCCAAGCAAATTATACGAGCTCAACCTCAACACCGGATCCGAGCTCGCCAAATTCGTAAGGGCCAAATTGAGCAGAGTGCCCGGAACGTCCTGCGGCCTAATCAACCGCTCGAAACTCTTCATCGCCCTCGTATCCTTCCCATACTTTGCCTTTGCAGCCCTGATAGCCTGCAGCACGTCCGCCTTTTTCGGACTCGTAAAGTACATGACAATCTTGCCGTTATCAGCCCTAAGCCCAAAAGCAGAATCATCCTCCGTCTGAATAGACGTAGGCGCCTCATCCACATCCCCCAACCGGAAGATATCATTAACCGTCGTGCTAAGTCTGAAGCCAGGCACCTCTTGCTTCTTCGTGGTAGTAACCTGAACGAACTGACTTCCAACCTTGATGACGACGTCAATTTTCCCTTTGGACTTGGACAACCGCGTAATAGGCTGAAAAACATATCTAGTGTCCGTCACCACGCTGATCGTCTCCTTGGGCAGGTGCAGCTGACTGAGGTGAAAATGCGCCTGAAGATCCTGCAAGCTGCCAATGAGGTGATATTCCACATTAGCCGGGCTGAACACGCTGGTCTCGTTCTTGGCCGATATCCTAAGCACGCGTCGAAAGCACTTCTTACATGCACTGTTCATGTTGTAGATGTAGACTCTTGAAAGCTGCTTTGACAGTTCTGTGGGCGTGAGCATTTCGAGTTTCTGGAACAGCTCGTCGCGTGGTTCGGTCTGGCCGTTGTAGCACGTCGCGTCGATGAGCAGACCAAAGGGACGATGCCAGAGGCGGGAAGCAATTTTGAGGTAGCAGTAAATCAGGGTTTCGTAGTCGATCGATTCGGCATCCACGTTCCTGAGAATGATGCAAATGATCGAGAGGCCGTCCTTGCTCTCACCACCATCATAAACCGCCCGTGCCGTCAAGAAAGATTCCGTGCTCCTAAAAGCATTGCGAAGCATGAAATCCTGGAACCTAGAATAAGACGGCGGAGTATTCGCAGAAATCTGCGGCCTGTTCCAAGTAACAGCAAGCGGAGGGGGACCAAGATTCATAATCAAGTTCCTCAAGGGCTCAAGAACGGGTGTCTTGATCCTCGTCGACTCAGACGGTGACCTCACGAAATCCCTTCTCTCCTGAGAAACCAACCTCTGTCGAACATGATCCCAATGCTCGTAAAGGAACCTGTGCAAAGCCACGCAGGACCCAAAGTCAAACGACTCGCCGCCAGGCGTCGTATCCAGATCCGTCGGCGGGACCGAAATCTCCCTAAGAAAAGTCGTGACCCGATAGATATTGTTGGTCAAAAAGTCGATCAACGGAAACATGTACGGCTCCTTGGCACCAAAAAGAACATTATTCGCCAGGTTCTGAACGACTTTAGCAATGAGCAGCAGTCCTCTCCGCATCTCCTTTGAGGGGGGAGTCGACACCAGACCCTCAACCTCGGGCGCAACAATGGCCGGGCAGAAGAATCGCAAAAAGATGAATGCACCGACCGCCGTGTACTTGGCATCCGGGAACTTGCCAACCACAGCCGAGGAAATTATGCTGCAAATTTTTCTAAACGCCGAGGGAATACTAGCAGAAGACGCGCAGATATTGTCAATGAAAACCTTGGCAACAATCTGCAGGTGCTCCGCGTTGGTCTGAAGCTCCTCAGTCGAGTTTACCCTAGTCGGATCAAGCTCAAGGTTCAAGTCCTTCGAAGTAAGCATCAACCGCTCGACGACATTCTGCAGCGTCGCTTTGAGATATCCGATCCCCTTCCACTTTGCGTAAGTCGACAACATCTTGGTGGCAACACAAGACCTGCGGAGCAGCTCGGATTCGTTTTCAGTGTCCTCAACCTCCTGCTTGATCAGCGCCTCAAGCAGGACAAAGCTCTTGCCCCTCGCCTCAAAGATGTTAAGCAGAGAAATAGTCAGCTCGTCAACCTCGTGACTGGGACAGACGGAGCTCAGGGCCCTGGCCAAGCTAGTATCAGTAGTAAGAAGCTCAATGAGTTCGTCATATTTCTCGTTGACGGCGGCATCACTCAGGTTATTAAACTCAGTCCCCTGAACCAAGATGTTGTAAAGCACCCTGACGAACGCGGTCCGTATCTCGACGTTCTCGTGGTATCCAATACTCAGCGAGTGTTTCAGTCCGACATCAATGTTTGCGCTCAGCAAGTTGGAGAGAATCGTAATGGACAGATCCGCGGTGGTTGCTTCGTTGGCGATGCCAGCAAAGTGATGGCCGTGGTGCGTACTACCCAGCTCTGAGCCATTCGTGTCCATGTTGAGCAGCGACAAAAACCTATTGAAGTACTGGTGAAACATTTGCGATTTGAGCTCGCTGGTGCCGGCATCTGTCTGTCCGTCACCGGGCTGAAGGGGGAGGCGGAAGGTAAGTTCAGCTAGGGAGCGTAGACAAGCCTTGTCGAGATCCCTCTGGACGCGCAGCATCTCATTCTCCCGGCTGGTGCTATAAGGCGCATTGTCAGCCCGAGGCGACCGTGGACGAGCGATCCAGCTAAAAATGTACTCCAGCAGCTGGTTGCGGTTACGAACGTCGTCACGCAAGTTAAGATGTTCTTTCCGTTTCGTAACAGCCTCGCACAGCTGGCATATCTTGATCTTGACACGCAAGCTCGCCGGTGTATCCGAGACGCCGTCAAGGAACTTGGCAAAGTTGAGGGTCAAAGCACCAAGATGTAAGGAAGATGCCGCGCCAAGATCTGAGGGAGTGTCGAGCCGCTCCACGAGCGCTTTCAGAAGGGAGGCAGACTGCTCCGCAAATATAATATCGTTGTCTTGTCCCTTGACACTGGGCTCAAGAGCGCCCGTGAAAAGCACGTCAAGCTCAGTCTCGAGTGCCTTGAAAAGAGGTGCATAAAGTGATGGAGGGACCTCGGTCGATAAAACTTCCCTCATCGTCTCTCGGATCCTGACATTGGCGCACGCGAGAAGCTGGATACTCAATCTCAGATACCGTGTTAGCAAAGGCTCCTCATGGCTACCAGAAGATATCCTGTCGATCCACCGCAACCCGCTAATCGCGGGCTCCTCAATATTCACAGCCTGTTCAGCCGTGCAGATGCCTCCCAATGAAGCAAGAAAACCAGAGTAATTCCGCCACTCCGCTACCATTCTCTCCTGCGCGCCTTCGCTAGTAGTCGAAGAGAGATCCTTGGACAAATGTAACCATCTATCAAACACGATCTCCCAAGCATCGAGAATCCCAGCGCTGGGGTACTGCATGCGACGCAAGAGAGCCCTTATTCTCTTTTGGAACGCCACGAGCCCAGTGAATCTGAAAGCGCGCGACGAAATCTCGCCAAATATCTCGCCATTTCTTAGGAGGGTTAGTGAAGACTTTGCTGTTGCTGGAGTCGTATCGATGAGCCGGCACTCCGCTAAAAAGGTACCAATGCACGACGTCACAATCTGGCAAATCTCGATATCTGCTGAGCAAAGCGACACCAAGAACAGCGTCTCAAGCTTAGTCGACGCTGCTGTTCGCTCAAAATCCTCAGAAGTCTCTCCCAATTCCGGAATTGACGTCAACAGATGCAGTCTCGCCTCCAAGTACCCCTGAACAGACCTCAAGCCGTCCGCCGTGCAAGGTAAGCGAGCCCGTTCACACATCGAAATGAGGATGAGAGACGACAGCTGCCAAAAGCTCGTCTTGAACGCCTTTGAGCTGACTCCCTTGGATCCTCTGAGCATCTTCAACAATCCCTCCTCGGCAAATAAGCGCTTGGCCACGCCAGTGGCCAATCTTCGAATATTTTCGTCCGCAGCAATAATGCAGGATATCAAAGCCTCGAAGTTCTCCTCATAAAAGTGATCTCGCTGGTTCTTTTCCGTTGGAGGGCCCTCAAAGAGCGTCATGGGTGAGGCGTCCAGGAAGTTGAGGATATTCGAAATCATCGAGACCATCACGGAGCTCTCAAGAAGCTTGCGCTGGGTGGGTTGATCCTCAATGTATCCCTCATGTAGCATCTCAGACATGGTCTGCTCAACACGTTAGTTCAACTCTGTTTGCAAAAAAGGGGCATACGAAACATACCTGCAACTCCCTCTGTATAAACGCACTAGCAGCAACAAACAGCCTCACAAACCTCTCCTTATTAACCAGCCTCGCGAAATAAGCGCAAGCCTGAATAACCGCAATCTTGAAGCTATGCGGCGCGCTGGGCGCCAAACAAGTA
Source organism: Cladorrhinum sp. PSN259 (assembly GCA_033725935.1). Lineage (NCBI taxonomy): Eukaryota > Fungi > Ascomycota > Sordariomycetes > Sordariales > Podosporaceae > Cladorrhinum > Cladorrhinum sp. PSN259. The sequence continues at coordinate 402,013 of MU867079.1, forward strand.
AGCGCCAGCGAATCTACGCACGCCTCAAAGTTCAAATGACACAGCGACACAAACGCAGCAGTCATTATATCCTGCTCAAACGCGCCCCCGCCCTCCGGCCCGCCCATCTGTCCCGAACCAGGGGGGAACCGCCTGAAGACCGCATCCCGAACCTCATCCTGCACGTCCATGGCATAGCTCAGCAGCGCAGAATCACTATCTGCATCGAAATGCCTCGCGGCTCTGAGCAACAACACCAAGCAAAACGCAGCCTGCTCATTCCTGTTCCTCAGCAACTTTCTGAACCCTTCCAGAATCTGCGCCTTCTTGACCATTCCTCCCGATTTTGCCTCCCTCATATTACTAGCCACCTCGAAAACATCCGGCAACAAGAAAAGAAGCGTCATCTGCATGGGGTATAACTGCGTCCGCCTCCTCGCATTATCAGCCACCGCTACCGTCTGGGTCATATCAAACAACGTATCCGGCGCGTTCTCCCTCCGTTTCTGCATCGACGAAGACGAGCTGTTATTGTTGTGCATCGTGACAAACTCATTCGGGAATCGATCGATCCAGCGCGTGATGAGTAAAGGTGTAATGACCGCGACCGCATTCTGGAATGACTTGCGGAAATGCAAGAACCCAGAGCAAAATTCTCCAATGACCTGACTCAACTTTTGAGAATCCGCCCAAAAGAACGAGACAAGCCTCAACATGACCAGAGCTGACCGTTCGTCTTCAACAGCAGCAGCGTTGGGTACTTGGGCGCTTCCCTGAGGCGCAGCACTAGACCGCGCAGCGTACATGACGCTTCGAAACAGCTCAAAGGACTTTTGCCAGCTAGAGACGGTGACGTACTCGACAATCATCTTGATGTGTGTCTCAATAGCAGGGGCATGAATCTGCAGCAATCGACTCGTCTCGGGCGGTTCGTTCGAAGGGGCGGAAAGAGGAGTTCGGACAGGTTCCTCGGGCGGGGGGATCGCTATGCGCCTCGCGGAGGAGTCGTCGAGGATCGTCTTTGCGGGTAGGAGGTATCCCTCTGGAATAGGTTCGAAGATGAGTTTTATGCATTCGAACATGCGAGAGATGAGACCCTCGGGCACGGGAGCGGGAGGGCTGAAGCTTGCCCGTTCGGCAGGTGAGAGCGGCCCATATTTGTTATTATCGGAGGCGGAGGAGGATGTAGTCAGCAAAGAAGTCGTTGTTTTGTACCAATTGGCGTGGCAGCAGTCGGCGATGAGCTCGAGGATGTAGAGCTCCGAGAGGAGAATATGCGGTGGGTGGGTGATAACGCCTCCTCCGCCAACGGTGCTTGCTTTACCATGAGGTCGGGCTAGGTCCTCGAGGAGGGAGACGAGGGCGGCGACTACGCCTGCTATCGAGGTGGCGCTGATCTTGACGAGCGTAGAGCGCGTAATGGAGACGATGTCGTCTTGCGAGAGCTCCTGGTTCGACGTGCCGGTGCGATGGGGGAGCTTTTTGCGTAAAGATGCGGTGTCAGTATTTTATTTTTGACTTTTTCTTTCTCTTTAGCAACGTACCCTCGTAGTGAGCCTCTCCACCAGGCAGCTCACCAGACCCGCATCGCCATTCATTGTGCGTCGATGGTGATAGTACCGGGCCTACGCCTTCTCATGGTTTGGAAGAGAGAAACCAAGTTCTTTGTTTTGTCCAATGTCTCTTATACTTTTTGGTCTCGTCTCTCTCTGCAAGTTGCGTGTTGGCGACGTGTGTTGTAACTAGTCGGTGTCGGTCTGTCGTTATGTAGGATGCTTGGTGGGATTTGGCCAACTTTGGCGGGTCTAGTTCGACAATGTTGGCGGTTTTGCGAATTTGTTCGCGCGGTTCAAAGAGCCGATCCTGCGGCAGGCAATATTAATTGGACGTGGGTTGGCTCGGCGGGGGGGTCGGGTGGTCCTCTGTCGGTGTGTTAAAGATAGAGCTTTTTGTGTTCTGTTGATGGCCCCGTCGGTCAATGGAGAACACCTAACTTAAGGTGCTCTACCTACTGAACCTAGCGGGATCCCATCCATGCCCACCAAGCGGTGCGGATTGCGGCAGCGGGCAGCGGGCAGGAGACAGCGCGGCAGGGCGGGGGTCACACTTCCAAACCGCCTCCGAGCGGGGACCCTTACCCTGCTCACTACCTTATCTAACCTTACCTTACCCCCTTGCCATCCCGTCCCATCCCTTTCAAACTCCATCCGACATCTCACACAAACAAACCTGGAACAACCGACTATTTACCAAATCTTATTTTGACCTGTTACATTTCACATTTTGCATTATTAAAACCATAAATAAAAAAAAGCAATTCTTAGGCATTATTTCCCCATATTATTTCGTCATTTAAACTTTTGATAAAATAAAAACACTCATTTTATTTTATTTTTATTTTGTTTGGAAATTCGGCAGCCTAGAACTTATCTAAAATATACGCTATGAATGCTTCATTTCCTTCCACAACATACGTACATACATATACATACATCTCCCCCTCCCCCAAATGCAAAAAATAATAATTTTAGCAATCAGTATACATAGTTCCCATCCAGCTTTCAAGATATACAAATCTGCAAGAAAAAACCTGAATACCTTACCCTCAACAACGGGAACAACGGCACAAGAAAAAACGCGATGATACATCCCATAATTAAATGTAACCCCCCCTCCACCTCCTCCGAGTGCCGCAGTCCGCAGTCGTATCGTATACCCACTCTCTCATTCTCATTCTTACTTCAACCACCCTTGCAAACCACAAAGACAAACACAACCTTGATAACGGCTTACAAACAAGGAGGTTTGAAATCCATTCATCCGGTGAAACTTGCATTTTTATCATTCATGAACATTGACTATATAAATCTGCCCTCAAAGACTCCTACTCTCCTACTCGCACGACGTCACAATATAACAATGCAAAACAAAAATCACATCAAATGCTGATAATGTATTCAGCATAATGCCAGACATAAAACAAACAAATACTCCCGATGCCCTATTCAATCCATTTCTTTTCTCAACGATACCCCCGATTATCCCTGTTATACCCATCCTGGTTTCCTCTGTTGTCATATCGACGGTCCTGATGGCCACGATCCTGATGGCCACGATCCTGCTGCTGGCCACCCTGATAACCACCCTGATGTTGATGTCCTCCTTGTTGGTAGTAGCTACCAGCTGGCTGTAGAGGCGCCGGGTAGTTTTGAGAGTGTCGGTTATCCTGAGGAGGCCCAGGAGGGTAACGGTTGTTGTAGCCTCCACCGCCACCACCACCGCCACCTTGGCTGTACCCTTGTCCATACCCTTGACCACCGTATCCCTGGGGAGGCGGAGGAGGGCCACCGGCTCCGAATCCGGGGTAACCAGGCGGAGGGGGAGGTTGCCAGCCAGGAGGAGGTGCAGCATATTGATCCCGTTGATCCCGCTGATCCCGACCACCACCGTATCCATTACCACCCCCACGGCCACCTCCTCGATATCCACCACCACCCCGGCCTCCTCCACCATAACCGTTGCCGTAACCCCCATTTCCAGAGCCACCACCATACCCACCGCGGTCGTTACGCCCACCTCCAGGCCCGTAGTTGATTCGGTCTCCTCTGCCGCCGCGTCCGTTGAGCGGAACACCCCCAAAGCTCCTTCCGGCGTTTCGGCCCTTGCCCTTGAGGATCTCAATGTCGCTTCGATCAAGAGCAGGTGTTGGCAGCTTCACCCCACGAAGGAGCATAGACTTGTGCTGGTGAGCGCTTTCTGGGAACTCGTAATGAACACTAAAAGAGTTACTGTTAGCAAGATGCATCGTAGGCAGTTTCAGAGAATACGTACACCAGAGATCTGTCATAGTCAACGTTCGGCATAACGCTGCGCTTTAAGGGGTAAGAAAGCTCTCCATGCGGGACATAATCCTCAATCTTCTCAACCTCGCCCGACAAACCCTCGCTCAACTTGGCATCGAGCGCAAACTTGTTCTGGGCCTGCTTCTTTGAGTAAAACTTGGACGTGATGTCATCATACACGGGGTGAGAATCAGAAATGAGAAGGACTTCCTTGCCAGGCTCATTGCGAGCTCTGTCCGCGTCACTCAGCAAGGGATACTTTGTATCCATGGCAGTGAGCAGCCTCGGCATGTCGATAAATGGCAAAAGGGCGACACCCTGCCAAGCCATCTTCTTGCCGTTCAGATCAATCTCAAAGTCCTCGGGGTAAAAGTCGATAATATCGCTGTCCTCCTTGGTCATGAGATCATGGAATACTTCAGGGATGGAGTGGCGCGAGGCAGCCGGCAACACGCTCATGAGCTGCTCAAAGGGACGCGAGATTCTTCCCTTTTCAAAGTTGATGGTCATCTTGCCAAGATCAACAAAGTCGGCAGCAAAGGGAGCATAGTGGTAGGGGTAATACCACTCCCAAGAAGGGCAACCCTGGAAGTAGTACATGAGCACCCACGCGAGGCCTTCAACATAGGCTCGGCCAACCTTGTGCCTGAACTCGATATCCTTGGGATCCACGTGGAATTTCTGGGCATAGTAGCGGTCGGCATAACCCTCTTCCCAGAGCTTCACCGTGTCGGGGTTTTCGTCTGCGTCGCTGGCAGAAACCTCTCCGCCCGAAGAAGCGGTGCTGGCGGCATCCGAATCTTTCGTCATGAGCTCAGCCTTGCGCTTTCCAAGAGCAGACGGCGGCGACTTGGGATCCTCGGCTTCTTCTTTGGGCTCCTCGGGCGCACCAGCAACATCGGCCTCTGAGTTCTCTTCAGCTTTCTTGGCCATCATGCTCTGGATCTGGCTCTTGAGCACGCTCGCAGCACTCTTGTTGGCCACATTGGCTGCCTGGCGATTCACCACCATATCGTGGGTGAGTGACACCGGGCTGGGGATGCTTGCCACTGGGAACAAGTTCTGAGGGGGCGGTACATTGGCCTCGGGTGGCCCGTTGTTCCGCGACTTGCGGTTGAGGGGGGAGTCTTGGTGACGCCCACCGTTCCTGGCTTGATCGCGCCGCTCCTGTTCGAGCTTTCGCCTCTTGAAGCCGGCCTCTCGGCGGTCTTCGGTCTCCTTCCTTCTCCTAAAGATGGCATCTTCTTGCTTGGCAAGACCGGAAAGAATGTACTGAGCGCGTTCCAAGTCCACGTGGCCGTCCTTGGTCAGGTAGCCACCCATGTGTGGGAGATTGTCTTTCCAAATGGCAACTAGGGTGTCGATACCGTTCTCTCTAATCTCGAGAGCGGGCAAATGAGGCAAAAAATCATTTCCCACAAAGAAACACATAAAGACCCAGTCGTCAATGGCGCGTTCAAGATCGAACTTGAAGGGAAGATTGGGAATGTTGAGCTCAACGGCAAGATACTCACGGAAAATGGAAACATGAAGCCAGATGAAGGGTTTGAGCGGAAGGGCCTTGTCCTTCTCATCAAATTCACCCTCTTTCTCTTTTGCCTCACCTCTGCAGTTTCTCGCTTCGTGACCTTTTTGGCCGCAGAGCTTGCACACTCTTGGTCTACTGTCCTGGGCAAAGACGTCTTCACGGAGAACGCGGAAATGGGGCTCATGGGTAGCCAAACCCAACATGATGAGATCTGCATCCAACCCGTAGATGACATGGCGAGTGTTGGGGTCGTGGTCGGGTGATCCACGCTGCGAGCGGATGAATTCCATGATCTTGTGCTCACCCTCACCGGGAATCGTAGCATCAGAAATAATGACCTTCATCTTGGCCCACGCGGGATCTGTATTGAGCTTGTATGCGCACCAGTATCGCAAGCTTGCAGCCAGAATGTCCATGAAGGGCGTTCCTGGAGTGATGGAATTGGAATCGAAGGCCTTCTTCACAGTCTCTTCAACTGGCTCGACCTGCATCGTGCTTCCCTTTTCCTTTTGAAGCATCTTGAGCAACTCCTTCTGGTCCTCCTCCTTTTCCTTGGCTTCACGGGCTGCTCGGAATCGACGAGATCGCTGTTGGTTCATCTTTGCTCTGGGCGCGACACCGTCTACGACAAGTTAGTGACCACACGAATACATGCATTCGGACTCGATACTCACCAACAGCAATCATGAGCAGCTTGCGCGGGCGCACCATGTTGACAACACGATCGGTGTATTTGAAGATCTCAATCATCATCTCCTCCTCATCCTTGGGGGCAGGGCGATCCTCGGGATGAGAGCAAGGATGAACAATACCGTTCATGTCGAGGTATAGGTTGTCCATCTCCTCGCCGTTAGGGTTCGGGAGGGTAGTGTCGACAGGAATAATCGACCCATCTGGCATGGTCACCGGGAGATCCTCGATGACGGGCGAGATGATCTTTGGGTATTTGGTGGAAAGCCACCGGAAGGCAGCGGGAATACCCATGTTGGCTGTGGTGGAATGATTGTCGCAATCGTCGAATCGCGGGTTCGCAGGTTTGTCGAGTTCAACCCGAGTCAATACACAGCTCTAAGTATCTAACCCGGACTGCAGACAGAAATTAATGACACAGAAAAAAAGATGCCCGCGCGCATGGAATTTCCGTTTCTGAAGCACGCGACCAGGAAATCCGCGTTGGGGTTGTCAGAATTGGGTTTTCGCCTTTTCAAAAAGGCTGTTGTTGCAGGTGTACAAAGAAAGAGGTCCCGGTCCCTGGGCTGGTCGCAAGAACCTTTTCGGCACAAACAGGGATGTGTGAACCAGACGGAAGCAAGCAGTGGACAAAATAATAGGTACCGCAAAACAGAGGCACCACTAGGCACCACTAAGCACCACCTTTTTTCCACGCAAGAGACTGCTTAAAATCCTCTTTACTTTCCAATCAATACAATGATGAAAGATATATATTTCATATTTTTAGAAAAAAGGAATTCAGAGGTATAGTTGTAGCCGGAGAAAGTGCTGGTTTTGGTGGTTGTATACCTTTGCAATGACTAAACTCAGTTTGCAGTGCCGGATTTTTGGTTTACAACGCGTGGGAAGCGAGCCTGGGTTTTTAAACTAAACCCATTCTTGACCTTTGAATTCGCACGGCCACAGTGGCTTTACGATCTGGATGTCCAGTTGAGCAGTGATTCAACTCTCCAGAAAATATTCCTGTGGCTCACGTAAAACCCCTGATCTCTCGTCATCTCATCAGCATTTCACCAGACCTCAATACTTCCTCTCGCTAGAGATGTCGACTCTCTATCCCTCCCCTTCCAGTTTGTCCAAACTGTGGCGCAACTTGACGCTTCTCGGCGCCAAGACATATGGCCCACTTTATTTTATCTTGCAGATCAACTACAGCGCATCTCACCCACTGTTGCTGCCCACAATGCCACCAAAGCAGCTCAGTGCTTCAGAGGGGTCCCCTATCCCCAAGCTCCCGATATTAACCACCTGCCAGGCGCCCAAAGAGATACACCTGTCCCTTCGTCATCAACCACGGAAGACCCAAACTTATAAAGCCAGACTTCCAGGTCGGCATAATATTGAAGCCACGAAAACAAGCATAACACATATACCTCTAGAGCTCCGAATTCAGTACCCGATGCTCCTCAATGGCAGCTAATCCGCCTCGAATCCCCCCCCCTCAGCAACCCTACTTATAAACCAACACACCACCAACATGTCCATGTTCTCGACCATCACCGCCGCACCGGCTAAACAGTCGGTGAGCGAGACCATCCCGATTCTCAGCGGCCGCCTGAGCACCTCGACCCTCCTCGAAGACCGCCGCGCCGCCATTCTCGGCCTGCGAAGCTTCGCCAAGCAGTATCCAGCTTCTGTCGCATCCGGTGCTTTGCGCAGCCTCATCGGCAGCTTAGATCGCGATGGCGAGGATGTCGATACAGTGAAAGTGGTCCTCGAGACCCTGCTGATGCTCTTCAACCCCGACCCGGACAGCCCCGAAGCCTCAGAAGAGATCGCCCTCTGGGTGGCCGACGAATTCACACAACGGCACGAGAATATTGGACTACTACTGGGTTTTTTGGACAGGGAGAGACTGGACTTTTACTCGCGCCTATACTCGCTACAGTTATTATCTGCTATACTAGCCGCACGAACAGAGAGAACGGAGGAATGCATCGTCAATGCCCAGGACGGGATAGCTCGCATTGTTGCCGCGCTGGACGAACACAGAGAAGCCATCCGAGACGAGGCTGTTGGTCTTCTTACCGATCTCACGCCGACTTCTACCGTTATTCAGGGCCTTGTTGCTTTCGAGAATATGTTTGGTCGCATATTTGCCATCATCAAGGCAGAGGGCGGTCTGGCCTTTGGTGCGAGGGTGGTGGAGGACTGTCTGATATTACTGGCGAACCTGCTCCGACTAAACACAACAAACCAAGCCATGTTCAGGGATATGGGATTTGTCGCCGAGGTTGGTCGCCTGTTGAAGGAAGCTTACGGGGGTGATGTTGCCGGTGAGGAGGTTTCACAATGGGTTGAGGTACAGCGAAACAGGAACGTTTTTGCCATCCTTGCTGTTGTAAGATTATTCCTAGTACCTGGAGCTCCGGTGACGGCACAAAATCAGGAAGCTTTCTTGGGTGATCTGGTTCAAAGTGACCGTGGTCGTGGTGGCCGGACCAGTCGTGCGCGGAATGATCCGATTCTCGTCGAGACTCTTCAGATCGCTTTCTCTCATGCTGCCGAGATGCAAATCAAATCGGAGGCTCTTTATGCCTGCGCAGACATGATAAGGGGAAACTCGGCAGCACAAGAGGCTTTTGCAGGTATCCAGGTACCATCTCCTCTTGACGGTTTGGCCATGAACGGACAAGGAGGCGGTCACGGAAACGGTATCCCCAAGGTTTTCGTGATTGATGGTCTCCTAGATCTTGTCCTCGCTGTAAACAGCCTACAGGCTTTCGATCTTCGTCTGGCTGGCTGCGTCTGCCTTAAAGCATACTTTTACAAGCACGCTCAAATCCGAATGCACTTCCTCGATCACGCCATCAGGGCGCACAAGGCTAATGCTGATGAGTTCACCAATGTTCTTACCATTTTAATGCAGCCGGCACCGGAAATTCTTACAGCAGACCCGTATAAATACTGGTTCGCGGCTGTTCTCATGCTTCACCTTCTGAATGGGAATCCAGAGGCTAAAGCTCTGGCTATGAGCGTTACTGAAGGAGATGAGGCGAGCGGCGAGGAGGTCGTTACGAGCATCCAGACCCTTGCGGCCCATTTGCTCAGCAGCGTCGCCAAATCCGAGGATCCTCGAGTCTGCATTGGCTACCTTATGCTGCTTCTGTGTTGGCTATTTGAGGATCCCAAGGGGGTAGACGATTTTCTCGACGAGTTTACTAATCTTCAAGGACTGATTCAAGCAGCCATCGAGAATCCGAACGGCGATGTTCTAGTTCAGGGACTTAGCGCCATGCTTGCCGGCGTTGTCTACGAGTTTTCCACAAAGGACTCTCCAGTCCCGAGGGCAACCGTCAGGGAGATGATAATGACAAGGATGACGCGTGATCGGTACGTGGATAAACTATCCAAGCTGAGGTCACACCCCATGATGAGGGACTTTGAAGTCCTCCCACAAAAACTAGAACCAGGGTTGGACCTCCGTCTACCTGATGTATTCTTTGACGAAACTTTTGTCGAGTTCTTCAAGGATAACTACAGCCGAATCCTGCGCGCCATCGATCAGGATCCGGACTTTGAGGCATCAATCAGTGTCGGTGGCGTGCAAAAGGTTGTTTCCAGGAAACTGGTTGATGAGCTGCAAGCACAGATTGGGGAGAGGGAACAAGCCCTTCAACAGGCCTCGGAACACGTCGCTACGCTCTCTGCGCAGTTGTCTGCCGAGCAACAGGCACATAACCAAACCAAGAGCCTTCAGTCTGCTGACATGGCGAAGACAAATGAGGCTGTCAGTTCTATGCGCGCTCAGTTGGCGGCGAAGGATAGAGCTGTCCAGACGGCCGAAGCACAAACTGCCAATCTAAACCGGCAATTAACCGCTGAGAAGTCTCAGCACCAGTTGGCCAAGGCTGAGTTGATACGTACCAATACAGAATTGGCTTCTTTGAAGACCCAAGCGGCTATCAAGGACCGATCGATACAGAGTGCGGAATCACAAATCAACAACCTCACTAAACAACTTGACCTCAACAAGTCTGAAATCCAGAAGCTGAGACAAGAAAACCAGGTGCTCAAGAGTGCGAATGAGCAAGCCAAGGGCGCGCTTGAAAAGGAAACACACAGGTTGCGTGCCGAGTTCAAGACAAGGGAAGACGGCCTTCAAAGAGAACTGGCCGCAGCAAAGAAGGCTCTGGAGGAAGAGAGACAAAAGACCACCAAGGCTCTCGAGGAAGAGCGGCAAAAGGCCACGCAAGAAGTTGAAAGTGTCAAGAAGTCTCTCGCCGAGGAGAAACAAAAAGCCGAGCAGGAAATCGAAAAGGCCAAGAAGACCACGGAACAGGAAGTCGAACGAGTCAAGCGCAGACTCGAAGCAGAACTAGCCGATTCCAAGGCAACGATCAGCAGGTTAGAAGTCGACGTGATGAAGGGCAACAAGGCACAAGGCGATGGCGAGAGGAAGGTTAAAGAGCTAGAAGATAAGCTGAAGAAGGAAGAGGCTGCCAAGGAAGGTTTGGAGAAGAAGGTTAGGGAGGCTGAGAAGAAGTTGAAGGATAGTACGGAAGGCAGCAGCGCGGCGGAAACTGAGGAGGTTAGGAAGAAGACCGAGGAGGAGGTTAGGAAGAAGGTCGAGGTTGAGGTCAAGAAGAAGTTGATGAAGGAGGTTGAGAGTAAGGTTAAGAGCATCGAGGAGGAAGTCAACAAGAAGGAGGAGGAGAGGAGGGCGGCGCAGGAGGAGTTGGATGATTTGTTGATGGTGTTTGGTGATTTGGAGGAGAAGGTTAAGGGGTACAAGGTAAGAAACACTTTTTTTCGTCGTCTTTTGTGCAGTGTAGACCTAGAACGAGAACTAATGGTGTTGTGTCAAATAGGAACGACTCAAGACGCTGGGAGAGACGGTATCGGATGGTGAGGATGATGATGAAGAAGACGATGAAGAAGAAGACGATGGTGAAGAAGAGGAGGAAGAGAAATAGAGTAGGAAGTGGGCTTTGGGAAAGAAAAGTCTGAGAACGTTGTAGTTGAGCGGGCAGTGGAAAAGCATATTAGATATATAATAATGGTTGTATCCATGGGTGTGTTATGTGTGTATATATGAGTGTAGATTGTTGGACGGAAGCTGGAAGTTGGGGAGTTTTCCTTCTGGATCGGCGACGGTGAGTCGACATGGACTCGCGACAGGAGGAGCACTGGGGGGAGGATTAGGAGTAGAAGTAGTATATTTGCCTGTTTATTTGGAGAGACGGGAAATGGGGGGTCTCTTCGGCCCTATACTCCCGGACACGAGACCCCATTCGCATCGGGCGCGAAGAAGATATCCTTTTGGGACCGTAAGCCTCCTCAACGACCCTACATGGATCTCAACACACAAAGCGGACCGCAAGCCGAAGAACCACCAACATACTAGTACTCACACATACATACACACACGCATACACACACGATAACGGTCAAAACTAGCATTGAACGACAAGGGGATTCATGGCCACGAAATTTGCTGAATTGCTTGGCTGGCTCGACAGGAGGGAATCGTCGTCAAACATGGGAAAAGTTGGGTGAAGGCTGATTGAATTTTCTGTACTAGCGTTTTGTCTTCTCCTCTCGAGCAATGGCAAGAGGACTGCGACTTACATACCCGTTCCCCATGAATTGGTGAAATCGAGCTCTTCTTCAGCCTGAGCGTTCCGAGGAGCGGGAGCTGTCCAGCTTCGTCTATCAGATAGCTCATTTGAAATATTCTTGTTAAATCATACAAGGTGTCGTAAAAGGATTCAACCGGAAGCATGCACGATGCAGCTGTTTCCCCTCGACCCGAGTCCGTGCATGGGTATTTAACTCTGTAAGCTTCTGGTGTTGGGATCCGAGTCCTGGAATCCGAGTCCTGGAATCAGACACGTGATATTTTGTATTCCTACCTACCTAGTTCAGACGCTATTTCCAAGACAAAATTGAATACGTATGTAACCATCATAAATTAGTCGCGGTCTAGATCCCAGTAAACACAGCCTCGACAGTCATCATTTCAGAGTTCGTTTATCTTCAACGTCAAATTGCGCTCGTAACATTTCACCGCTTGTAACGTGTCAGCACTCGGATCTCGGTAACAATGGCCTCACTCCTTCAAGCGAAACCTAACGATGCCGGTTACGATCACAGTCTCTACACATTCCGTCCAACTTAAATTGCCGACCTCAGCACCCCCTTCAACGCTTTTTCCCCCCCTATCTCTCACACCTCACAGCACCTAGTGAATCACCTCATCATAAACACCAACACAATCAACACTTATTTACAGCCCCAATATCAAAAACCCATCAATCAAAATGGTCGCCGTATCCTTCAGCACTCTCACCGTCCTCCTCCTCTCGGCGGCTTCCTCTCTGTCTCTTGCCGCTCCAACTGCTGCCGACACCGAAGTCCTCGAACCTCAAGTCTACGACCCCACCGCCCTCGTCAAGCGTGAGAACCCTGCCGTGGCCTACACCTCGTGGTCTTCCTCCCGCACGTGCGGTGGCTCTTCCAACGGGTACACCACCTCCGACGGGGGGTGCTTCTCCCTTCCGGGACAGTCAATCACAGTCAACAGCATCGCCGCTACTTGCCGCAGTAAGTTTTTTTTTAAATATATATACGCACAGGATTGTTTTTTTTTAGGTGAATTGGGTTCCTAATTTCCTTTTTTTTTTCCCGATAGCTTTCATCTACGGCAACAGAGACTGCACCGGGACCGAGATCCAGGTCTACCCCGGCACCTGCTACGACACCAGGACCTTTTATACCATGAAGACCTTCTGCCACTGAGTTACCATGTAGGCAGTTGGTTGGAGTCTGGAGAGGACGGTGAGAAAAGGAGGAGAAGAGTGGGCGGTATGAGTGTTACCTAGATGGTGTGGAGTGGGTAGATAGGTACGGATGATTGATGGCTTAGACTATGTAGGAGTCAAAAAAAAACGCCGTAAGGTTACTATAGTCAGGTCGCCGGTCCATCGATATCGCAAAACAATGGAGGAGAGAGAGAGAGAAAAAAACAAGAGGGGAATCTCTACACGGTCGCTAGCTAGGACTTATTTTTTTTTTTAAAGAAATTAGAGATTACTTCTTACATCTTTTTGTTTATTTCTTTGCTTGCTTGTATGATTGTTTGTTTGGTTGTTTGTTTGGTAACTCTCTTTTGTAATCTTCTTTATCCTCTGATCCAAACCCCCTAGAATCAAACTTTACATAATATATATATATATATATATATACTCGACTTATATACGTGGCAAAAAAAGTACAGTGTCGTTTTTTATGATGATGAAACTAAACTCACGTTATACACTCATCTTATATACATAGAGCACCGAGCCGCGTGATCTGTCCACTTACAATTGCCGCAGGCACCACCACCGCCAGCAATAGCAACAGCAACAACTACAATCACAATGGCGTACGTACAAACAAGCCCTCGCTGCGTCCGGGAATCTGTGTGGACAAACGCCGCTCTGGAGCCGTGCCCCAGACCAGAACAACGCCGTCGTGCCCTACAATGCCAAGGCGAGTCACATCGATTTCATTTCTCTCTCTGAATTCCGGTACTCCATTGTCGCTCGTATGCTAAAGGCCTCAGGGCCATGTCTGTCCATTTTTTAATTTTATTTTCATTGTCATTTTCATCCCCGGTTCCTCTTCATCCACCTCATCTCCCCGGATCCTGAGTGCCATGTCTTATCCATTCCCTCCTCCTCATCATCTCACTACTTCTCCAATTCTCTGTCCGAACCCCGGTGGTGCCGAGGTGCAGGTGTCGTACGACGTATGGGACGTCTTGGGGAGTTGCCTGCATGCTTGATCATCTCGCGCGAATAATGTAGTCCACGTATACATTGAGCGGGCGCGTCTCGGCGTCGCCGCCTGACTGAATGGCGTGCGTGTGCAGGCCGGCTTCGCTGGATGCGGTAAGCGACGAGTTGGCCGCTGCGAGATCCCATCCGAGCACCACGTCGATGACGTGCGTCTGGCTCGGGGGCCCGTACAGCTGATGCGTGTGGTCGCCGACCGGGCTAGTTGCAAAGGCCACCTGGGGCGGACCTGTCAATGAGGTCTTTTGAACCTGCCCCACCGCTCCACCGAGCTTGCCACCGGCGCCCACGACGAAACGTCCTCGGAGGTCGGGAACGCAGAAGTTGAGTTTGTCGCCCCCGAATGTGGTGCCAATGACATTGAAAAGCGCCTGATAGGTCGGATCACTCTTGGGGAGCTTAATGCCGGTGCAAGAGATCCAGCCAAGGTTGCCCAGCGTCATGCTGTTGGTGAACACACTCACATCACCGGCATACGCCATGACGGTGCCGACGGGCGGTGCATCCGCGATGTCGGCATTGGCAACAATCCAGTCGAGGTACGCGTTGGCGGGGCGCGTTTCCTTGTCTCCACCGGTCACGCTGTGAGTGTGGGTGCCAGACTCGGTGGTGCTCATCGAACCATTAGTCCACTCCATGGTGTAGAAGGCGGCGAAGCCGCTTGCGCCGTAGGCCGAGTGGTGATCGTCGGCCGGCACACCTGCTACAGAGTGCCGATGGTTCCCGGCTTCTTGAACGGTCATCGGGTTGCTGCCGTTACCCGTGGCAGCGGTTTGAGCTGATCCCACATTGTCACCCGTACTACCTCCACCCATGATGCTGAAGCGCTTGGCGACATCCGGGTCACGACCCGTGCTATGATCAGTGCCACGGATAAACTGGCCTCGCAGGTCAGGCACATTGAAGACGGTCTTGCCATCGCCGCCAAAGTTGGAGCCGATGGCAGTTATGAACGCCGTGTTCCCTTTCGTCAGGGGCTGGGCAGCACCGTTGCAATAGATCCATCCCGTGGGCGAAATGGAGCTGGCCGATGCACCGAGCGCGCTTAGAGCTGCCGCGGGAGTCGTGCCGGATGCCGTGGCCGGCTTGGCTCGGATCACCCAATACAAGGCCATGTTGATGGGAACCGACGCAGCATCGCCACCGCTCAGCGTGTGGAAGTGTCCACCCGCCGCACTCACCGTGACCGTTTCATTGAAACGCGCCATGGTGTCAGTTGTGCCGGTCCAGACCTCATTCATCGTGGTCGTCAAGTGCTGGAACGCATGGGTGTGGTTGCCATCTGGCTGCAGGACCCAGGCATTCTTGGGCAAGGCAGTTGCCGTGGTTTGGACCGAGCCCACATTATTGGCTGTGGCTCCGCCAGGCGCCGCAGCGGTTCTGCTGTCTTGGTCGGGGTCGTTGTTGGCGTCGCCATTGGTGCCGCGGACGAAGCGGTCTGTGAGGTCGGGGACATTGAAGGTTTCCCCGCTGCCGCCGTGAGCAAATCCGATTGCCGAGAACAACTCGGGATAACTGCCCTGGGTGTAAGAGCTGCCGTCACACGGTAGCCAACCCGACGCGGTCAAATCGGTCTTGATCTCGATATTCGTCAGATCACCGGCAAACATAACCACCGACCCGACTGCGACCTTTGCATCTGTGTTGGAGCTCATGTTGTATCCTCGTTGCTTGGGTTCCTAATTGCACGGCTTTTTCAAAGTGAATATGGAGAAGGGTAATTGAAGAGTGAGTGCTCAAAAAAAGTTATGATGGTAGGAGAATTTCTAGTTCTTATACACGAATACCATAGCCTTGGTTGTCTTTTGTGATTCGGGCATCTACTGCCTGATCTTCACTTTTCTGTTACTACATACCTAGGTCAGCAGCAGAAAAGCCACCCTCCTGCCAGGTAACAATATTTCTCTTCACCACCATTTGATTTGAATCAATATCACACGATGATGCCGCGGTCTAGACTGTGAGCCACTTGCTTTCAGCTGATGAACTTGGGCTGTATGAGGCTGAACTAGAACTAAATAGGTGCGGCTTGCTTGGACCCAAGTCGCTTTTGTTGACCATTGCCCTATTCGGATGTTGCCGCTGCGCCTCTAATCACACCGGCGCCATCTCAGCCAGCCACATCACTGACATCACCCTTCTAGACTACGGAGTACTAATCCGGCCATTTCTAGCGCAATCACGCGGCATAGATCTAGATCATCATCGGCATTGGGAACACCAAAGGGGTTACATAGTGAGGCGGCGATATCGGTGCTACTTTTCAAAACACTAGTCCGGGCAAGTGTGTAGCTGAAGCTAGCTAGTTCGGCAGGGATCTGAATTCTACACTAGGAACTCCATATCCCGTTACTTGGCGATACTTCTGCCGTTTGCTCATACGGAACTGAAGAACACTAATTGTGGTTTACCTATAGGAACCGCAAGCCCAGGGACCAGTCGACCTCGACTTGCGATAGGGGGAAGCCGGCAAAAGACCAGTCGCAAGGCGAGGTTAATCTCCTTTCAGACTCAAATATTGTTTCAGCCAAGACATCACTGCGTCTACTATTTTTTTTTTACAGCCAGCCGAAACGAGTGCTGAAGGGATATTGGATCTAGAACCTGTCCGGTGAATGACGCGGATTGGTGCATGTACGAGCATGATGAGACTTGCAGCATTCGGCCTCGCATGACAACTGGACGTCGTCGTGTGAAGAACAGAAGAGCGGTCAAAGTGGTTATCAGCAGGTGTGCTTTGAACTGGATAGAATAGGCGATTGGCTGCTTTTCTCCTTCGTGGTGGAAAGCCGAGACCGCGACTGCATTGTTTGACGGTACGAATAGGTCAGATGGCTTAATTTGTCTGTAAAAGGAAACGGAACCCTGAGGACATGTTCTGAAGTAAAGCCCCCAAAGGCAAGCTGCTGTTGTTACATCCAATATCATACCTTTCCTCCAACTCGAACTTGAGCTTGTGGTCCCTTGTCACCCTCAGGTCCATAGCAACTCGCATTGGCCTCTTGGATCTCCATAGTCCATCTCTATTGAACGGGAGCCCGGTCTCCATGAGCCGGCTCTCCGTGAACATGCTCTCCGAAAGCAAGCTTCCTAGGCATAGAGCAAGCTCCAAGAGCAAGAGCTTACTTTTATGGAGTAAGCTCCAAGAGCAAGAACTTGCTTTTATGGAGTAAGCTCCAAGAGCAAGAACTTGCTTTTATGGAGTAAGCTCCCCGAAAGCTTGCTCTCTTAGAATATGCTCTCCGAGAGCTAGCTCACTATAAGCTAGCTCCTCGGGAGTAAGCTCCCAGTATAGAAGGTAATAGTAGAAGAGAGCAGAGAGCTTTACAAATAATAATATTTTACATGTATATAAGCCAGGCTTTCCTTTCTATGTAAAAAGAGATGATACACTGGAAGAGGGATGCACTGGTCAGGCATCGACACGATAGTGGAAGAGCAGTATATTGATCACGTCTCTAGGGTTGCAAGACTGATCCTTAGGGGATCAGAGATGGGAACTCTAGTGGTGGTGAGGTTATTCTTTTATGCTGGAGAGTCCTTTGCTACTTGCCTTCCTGTCCGCAAACAGGGAGGTTTCCTTTTTGGAACGAGCAGGTTACCCTCTCTGTATTCGGATGCCAGTCTCCCTGTCTGAGGGATCATATTCCGGATTCTTAAGATATTTACCTTTTTTCCAAGGCTACCTTACTTTATATTTACCTTTCTTTTAAGGCTAATCTTTAATTTTATTGTATCATTTTAAGCATTATACGACCTTCTTTATACATAATTATATTCCTTATTTGTAAAGAGAGATGATATACTGGGCGAAGGTACACTAGTCAGGTATCAACACGATAGCGGAATAGCAGTATATTGATCACGTCTCTACGGTTGTAAGACTAATCCTTGGGGATCAGAGATTAGGGATGCCAGTAGCAGTAAGGCAGCCCTTTTATGCTGGAGACTCCTTTGTCTCATACGCTCCTTGCTATTTTCGGGGGGAGGTTTCTTTATAGAAACGGGCATGTTACCCTCTGTATTTAAATGCCAACTCCCTTGTCTGAGGGGTTTTGTTATATCTAATCTCTTCTTAATTTGCTTCAATCTCTTATTCCATCGCCAAAGCTTGGTGTCACCCTGTATCTTTTTCTAGCAATGAAACATCCATGTAAATCCTTAATAAGATGACATACAAGGCTAATATGCAAACCAAAAGTGTCTTTGAAGTGGCCTAAGATTATTAGTGATGGTTTCTTTCTTTTTAAAAAGTCATGGTTTCACCAAGTGGTTCAGATTTAGTATATGCTCACTATTTCTTTTATCCCTTAAACGATACCATGGCTTATTTGGACGTGGTGTTATCTGCACGGATGATACTACCCCTTATCACATGAGGGTTTTGTTTACATTTCACAACTTGTGGTTATTGCAGCGCGTGTACTGCAAAAGCACACTCAGGCATTAAAAGACATAAAACAAACTCGTGGGCTGTTTTTCCTACCTGCGTGGAGTTTTTGCTCGGGCCGTCTTTTCGATTCCAATAAACACGGTCGTTGAAAGTGTACGGTTTTGTACCGGTACCTCTCCGGTACATACACACCCACACTCGAGCTATGCAATGCACAGCCTTAAAAGTGGATTTGATTGCCATTTGAGAAAATTACCACGATAAAAAACCCATTGCTCAATTTGCAAATTTGTCAGGCGTGTGGTAGTGTAGGTAGTTTTGTTGGTGGGCCGTTTTTTTGGCGGCCCGGTATATCCCAAGGACCGGAAAATGACGCCACTTATCGCATGTTTTCTATTCACTAAACCTATATACAGTACACTCACAGGGTTACGAACAATGACTTTATAACGTGACATTGTTTTATTCAGGTGAACTGCGATAATTATTATCTAATTTGCGGGGTAAGGAAGTCCCGAACGATACTGGAAACAGAAGAGAGGGTGTGAGGTTAACTTGAAAAGAAAGAACAGGGGGTGATGGAAGAAATGTTGATGTAGGTGGGGTGATGACGGTGTGTGATTTGCACGCCATCACGATACACCCCTCTTCAACCCCATTTAATGATGAGGGGAACACTGGGGGGGGGGGGGAAGATCATCAAATTAATTTCCAAATCAAGTCAAAGTTCTGACATTTTTTCGCTCTATTTGTGATTCGGGAACCGGAAAGATAAACTCCCCAACCTGTGATGTGCTCGAGTGTCTTATCGGAGGGTTGGTGGTTGAAAGGGTAGCGTAGCATCCGATCCAAGTGCAATGAGCGCAATCGTCCAATCCCCTTTGGACGATCTTCAACAATCATCATGAGCCTTGTAAGTGGACGAAAGGGAAAAAAAGGCCATACGTCACGACAGGGAACTTTACATCATTTTACAACAACCTCGGAGGGGGAAAACTATCGGGAGCTTTTGCTCCTTTTTTGGAACTTGCTCTATCATCATATCGGGGATATTATTGCTTCTTTTTTTCTCCAATACAGTTTATCGTTTTCATCATTTGTCTCCATCGACGTTACATAACTTTTTCCTTTTTCAGACTGTCCAATTCCATCATTTGTCTCCATCGACGTTACATAGCTTTCCTTTTCAGACTGGTTCAATTCCATCATTTCTGTTTCTCCATCCCACCGTCAGGGTTACATCCAATATTTCTCGATCTCTTTTTAAAAAATGCCGTTATAATGCACATCATCATTGATCAACAGCTGTTTCCTTCCCAAAACAGCATCATCATCGAGGTTCCGGAGCTCGAAAGTGTTGTTTTACCCTTTCACCCCACTTGTAACAAGATTCCCCATTCCCATTCCATCATTTACATTATTGACTCCCTAAAAAAAAAAAAGAAACCGTCTAGATCTTCCCTACGCTAGCTAGGTTAGCATAGCACACAATGCATCATCGATCACTCTCTCTCTCTCTCTCTCTCTCTCTCTCTCACACACACAACCTTCATCAACCAGAAGCTATGATACATCATCGATTCCTTTTTTTTTTTCATTTTTCATTTTTCCCCTAAAAACCAAAATCATCATCGATTTTCACAAAATTGTCTTCATTCAGTAAGATCTTCAACCCACCACATTAAATGGGATTGCAGTACCCTCTTACCATCTACCCCATCTAACCCAATCTTCCCATCTAACCAAGATGATCAAAGACATGCAGGAAACAAAAAAAGGATTCAGAAGAAACAAGTGGCACATCATTTTACTAGTTTTGCAAGTGTAATGAAGTATGTAATAAAGTTGTACTGTAGTTGCAAAGTTGATGACAGAAAGGGGGACCCTGAATAATTACGTCACAAATCCTTTTTTCCTACCATCCCATCCAGCCAGCCAGCCCACCCACTTCCTTCCCTTTTACCCCCCCCCCCCCCTATCTCTCTCTCCCCACCCTTCCATACCTTACCTGTCATTCGCCCAGCTTTCTGTGCTTCCCTTTGCTTGGGCATCGAAACCCGTGAATAGCTTCAACTTATTTGTATCACGTTCTGCCAGGCTAGCCTCATAATACCTTTCTGGGCGGGCGAGACACAAAAACCTTTCTAGGCGGCGAGACCCAAATACCTACCTGTAAAGTGCAAAACATATCAAGTCACACTCAAGGCACCACTTTTAACAAGTCCCAAATTTGATGTTATATACCAATCTAGGCATTAATTACTATCAACTAAAATATACTCTCAACTACTTTGAAGCTTTGCCAGCTATCTACTTTCAATTTTGATTTCCCTCAAGTCATCATCCACTTTTTTCGTAACCATCATATCCAAAAGTAAATGCATCATCCAAGAAAACACCGTTGCTGCTGCTGCTAAAACCCCTTTTTCCCCTCTCTTCCCATGCCATATGATGGTGATTTTGTCTAAGAGAGAACAACTCTAACCCTTTTCACCCAAAAAAAAGAAAAGAGGAGTTGATACAAGTCGTTTGACTGAGAAAATCGCTTCGTCCGCCTGCTTTGTTGACGAAAAAGAACAAGTAGTGTCTATAATGCCCATCATTCCCATTTCCCATAAACCCGATGTACCCATAAAACCTTAAATGAAACGAAATCATATCCGTCATAACACACTCCATCCCATGAAGGTGAAAACAAGAAAACAAAAACCCAATTTTTATCTCAAGCGCCGTGTGGTAAAAAAGCAAATGCTGTTTTCTGGATCATCGCTCATCATCGATTGTTGAGACAGGGTTGTAAAAGAAAAGAAAAAAAGTCCCACACGCGCCTGGCTGTGACTTTGAGAAAAACGGGAAACGATGTCATACAGAGAGATTCCCAAAGCGGGTAAAATCGACCATCAATGTCGCAAGTACACCATCGTACACACAGAATGCTTCTCAGCGCCGAAACAAGAGACCAAAAAACAAGTGGTGTGGGGGTATGATGAAAATAACAGCCACACAACTTTCTCCCGTTCCAAGTAAAGAAACCAATATTTCCTCCAAAAAGGAAACAAAAATGCAAATGCGCTGGTATGCTTCTCGCGAGGGTGTACCGGCCAACTGCAAAATGACGTCAGAATCCGACTTGAGTTGCAAGTCGATTTCTGTGAGGGCGCTGGGCGCAGTGCTTGCAGCGGAGGGGTCCGAATCGGCAGGGTCCAGTAGAGCCGGGGTGAGCGACACTTTTCCAAGCCCCCAAAGGCAGGAAAACCACAGAAATAGCAAGGGCTCCCTGTTCCCTGTTGGACCCTGCAGGCACAACGCCATTTCGCGGCGTGGCAGCCAGACCCTGAATTCTCGGTGGGGTCATACCCAGCCAATGACGTTGCGCAATTGGGGTCCGATGATGCATGGAACCACCAAATCCCCCCGCGCCAAAGCCAGCTCATGTCGCATCGATCGACGTCATCACGATGCAACTGACATGTTCCCCAGCACCAATAACGGATCCAACCAACCTTTGGAATCTGGGCACCGTTCCAGACCAAGCTTGCCAGTTGTTTTTTTTTTGTTGGTGTTGTCATTATGTGTGCTGTGCCGGAGTGATCGGCAGGCTAGGCTGTTGGGTAAGGCTGTAGCAAAAAGTGTGGACGATGATGAGAATGATGATGATGCTGTTCAGATCGACACGGGTTGACATGTCGAACCTTGTCACCATGTTACGTCCCAAATTCAGCCAGAGTGTCCGCCGCGCCTCCGCTTTCCGGGGAACTCGACATCAGGGTGGCACACGCGGTAATGCCTAGTGAGCGCATCCGCCCTGCTGAATGTCTTTTCGTCTGTGCACAGGTTGCAACGGACCTTTTGCTTGCGGGCATTGTGAATGGTATCCTCATGACGGGTAAGGTCGTAAGGACGGGAGAATACCGTATTGCACGGCTTGCCAGTGCTTGGGTTGATACGGTCGCAGCGGTGAGGCCCAGCTTGCGACATCATGTTGGCTGGCAGACTGCTAATCGAATCTGGTCTCCGAGTGCCGTTGAGCCCGTGAGCTTGTCTGTGACCCTCCCGCTTGTGCTTCTGCAAGAGAGCAGGAGTCTCAAAGCGAAGCGTACATCCGTGATATGTGCATGTATAAGTGCCGCCATCGGTGGTGGTATTTGCAGGCCGTTGAGGGCTCTTGAGCGAGTCAGAACCGTTGACATCAGCAGAGCTGACTCTGGTTGTTGAGAGAGACCCATTGCTCAATGAAGGAACTGAGCTCTGCTGCCGCGGCTGGGCAATAAATGGATATTGCTGAGGCACCTGAACAGAAAGTTGAGGAAGCTGACCAAGGTAGTTGCCGAACATGCTTGTGTCCATTGGGAGGCCGTCGAAGGCCGGCTGGCTTTGAGTACTTGGCGGCTTGCTCATGGCATCCATGAAGTTGTTGTGGTTTTGCTGTTGAGGAAAGAGCGGGTAGTTGGCATCTCCATCCTCGTGGAAGTCGAGCAAGGCATCCTTTGGCGATATGGTAGCTGGAGGAGTGGTGGTGTTGACTGATCGGCCAAACTGCTGCTGCGCTGCCTGCGCGTCATGGATCGCCTTGTTCTGCTCCCTCATCTGCTGGACGGATCCAAAGCGGATCTGGGATGCGCCAAAGTCGTGAATGCCGGTGGGTGCAAGCGGCGAACCTTGGCGGAATGGAGACCGGTCCCTTGAGGTCGCGGAGACTGGGGAGTTGGCCACCGCCGTCAAGTGCTGGTTGTTGGCAGCCTGTATCCTCTGGACGAACATGTCGTGTGTTGGCGAGGTGATTTGCATCTGTGATGGCGCTGTAGTTGACGTGATGGTGAAGTTTGGATTGTAGAGCTCGTCGGCGTAGACGTCTGTCATAGTACGATCGAGCTTGGGAACGGTATGCATGGCTGTAGCCCGGGGTGGTGAGCTTGGTTCAGGGTCAAGGGAAAGGAAGTCTGAGAGATCTGAATTACCATTCTTGTTCCTCCTGTCCTCCTCTAGGTCACCTGCTGGCGTGGCTGGTGAGTCAGAATTTATTGAACTTGCCACCGACGCGGGCTGTGAACGGTTGGATCCAATGGCGTGCTCTGAAGGTTGCAACAAGCCTCGGTCGTTCTTGCGCTGCTTCGGAGCTGCGGCCAGTTGCGGATATCCCGTTATGGCTGTTGATCCGGTAGACCCAAATGCCGGGAGACCGCTCGTATAGAATGTGTCGTGTGATACACCTGGGAACGGCTTTGCGGCCGTTAGCTGGTAGTTGAAGTCCTCGTGGCCAGTAAAGCCGTGAAAGCCATCTCCCAGGGAGTCGGTCACTGCGATCTGGGGGTTTGTGGTGTTGTGTGAGAACGGAGATGCCGGGCCGTTTGATCCCAATGACGACAGAGAGGACTCGCGGTGGTGAGAAAAGCGACCGACCGACCTCGGTGTCAGCTGGCCGTTCCAAGTATCCGTTTGCATCAGGTCTGCGGTGCTTGGGAAGAGAGGAATCGATGACTCTGCGAGGGTGGCCGGATGGCTTTGTGGCGAGTAGTCGAACAAAGAACCCTCGTAACCACCTGTCCCTCGCGGAGTAGGAATGCTGTCAAAGGTGGACAAAGGCGACGAGCCAAGACTCGAGAACTGCGAGAGGGACTGCGTCGAGGATATCGGCGACGAAGACAAGCTCTTGTAGTTGTTGATGTGGTCGACGTCGAAACTATTCAGATCGACGCCTGATGTGCTGAGGTCGGGACGAAAAGAAGATGTCGTCGTGAC
Organism: Cladorrhinum sp. PSN259; assembly: GCA_033725935.1. Lineage (NCBI taxonomy): Eukaryota > Fungi > Ascomycota > Sordariomycetes > Sordariales > Podosporaceae > Cladorrhinum > Cladorrhinum sp. PSN259. The sequence continues at coordinate 426,007 of MU867079.1, forward strand.
TGGTGCAAGGTGTTGGTTGGTGGTGGTGGTGGTGGGATTATTGTATTGCTGTTGGTAGTGGTGGGGATAAGCTCGGTTTTGGTTTTGCAACATTATTGTGGTATGTGACTAAGATCTGGGGAATAAAGATGTCGAGATGTGTGGCAAAACGGGCCAGAAGGTGGTGGAAGCCCCGGATCATTCTTATATATGGGAAAGGGCCCTCGACTTTTCCCTGGGGGGTGTGCGTGACTAAGGGTGGAGTGACGAAGTACATGTCGTTCAGAAAATGACGTACCCAGGCACTGGGACGCTGCGTCCGGGCTCAGCGCGGGAGTTGCTGGGGCTTGTCGAAACCCCGAGAACAAAACCGATTTGCAGGGGTGGGCCCTGAGGGACCTGCAGCCAAGCGGGTGGTGGTGGAGGTGGGTGGTGTGTCCCGAAATGGAGGGGTCAGTCGGGGTACTTGGTACCTGGCTACCTGCTGTGAACTAGGCCTAGGGCAATGGCCTGGACGGCTTGGCTCGTCTGAGACCCGGAGCATCTTGCAGGTCAAGTGAAAATCACAGCGCCTCGCTTGAGATGGGTTTTTGACGTGAAAGTCCACGGGGGCAGCGATCAACAAATGCGGGCTCGAGTATCGTAGCGATTCCATCGTATTGTTTGGCGAGGTTATTAATAAAATCCTAAGCAATTGTCATGAAGCAGAAGAGCTATGAGTCATTTTCATCAGCAATAAAGATGCTGTGTGCTGGCAGCGTTGACTTGGTCGCAGAGCTCAAAGCGCAAGCTTCTGGTGCCAGTTGGAGTCGGGTCTGTCGCATCGAGACCCGTAGTCTTCAGACGAAAGGGCAGACACATCCCGTCCATGTCCATCCATCCTCCGAATCCCCGGTCGCCGAAGGTTGTCCTATGTGTGTGTTTTGCCCGATGAATAGACTGGCAACCAGGAGATACACACGCAAGTTCCGCAAAATCCATGGTGCAGGAAGCTTCGACACTCGACGGATGGACGTTGATCACCAACCTGCCTGGTTCAGCGATGGCAGTATCCTGCCCAACGCATCCAGGGTGTGTCTCTGGATTGATTTGCGAGCTCCCTTGCTTTGCGCCAACCTGGACATAGCTGCAAGCTATCGAGTTGTGCATCGGATCCCATGTTGATGCGTGCCGTTGTTGCCGTGCAGTGCAATAACAAAAATGACAAGAGTTACAATGAGACCGAAGCAGCTGAATTGCTGTGGGCCATCAGGTACGGTCTGGATGCAAGACTGTTGGCTTGGTGTTCCCGGCATCCCCATCCCCGAAAGAAGAAGCGCTGCCAAACCACGTGCCCTTACTCCACTTCTACAGTAAAACTGATGAGACCCCTGCCGGCACGTCTATCAACTTCTTTTGTTTTCTGTAGGGTACACGTACACACTACAACCTGCAGGCACGCACGAATACCACCACACTGCAGGTCTCACAACGGAGCACAGCCACCACTTCTGTCATTCGGGTTCGCTTTTCAGTTTTTTTTTCGCACCCCAAGATCGATCTGTCGACCTTAGGAGATCGCCGTGCCCCTTTCTATCGAATCCTTCCCGGCAGTTAAGGTAGTGCAAGTTGCATGCGCTAAAAAATTGTCCTGCCATGGGTTTTAGGTTTCTCCTAGGGGAGGGAACGGGAGAGCATAATGGATTGATTGAATTTGTCAGGCAATGAGGGAGCGAGCACGACAGGATTGCACGGCCACAAATTTTTCAGTCGATCCTTTCAAATCCCATTACCTCGGTGACAGATTAGCTAGGTTGTTTAGTCGTACCTTGTTGCACATTTGGGCACTTTGGGCAAAATGGGCTGCCGCTTTTTTTTTTGGTTTGTGTCGACTCAACCTGAATCCGCTTTCCAACGGCATTGGCATGTTTTTGTGTAAGCTACTGTACCAGCAGGTACAGATAATGTGTGTTCAGCAGATCATGACAGCTACACAAGACAATATCGGGGAGCCGGACTGCGTCACCAGCCACACAGCCCATTCGGAGATCACTTCCTTAAAGGGCTATAGATCTACATTTTACCAGCTTGCTTCTCACAAGATTCAGGGCTTCAGGGACTCGAGGTGTGGCTGCCACGGCTGCCACGCATTTGGCGAGGCTTGATCAGCTTTTTGTCAGTTTACATGATATGACACACTTGGGGAAGATTTTCCTTATTCCGTCCCGGCAGTTGATGATGGCTGAAAAGGAAAGTCATGCATGACATGAAATGAATATGATGATTCTGCTTGTTTGGTTTCTGCATAGCTGGCAGTTTTTGGCCTCGCATTCCTTGACTGGATGAGGATGTCGCTACGTCTTTCGTAGTGAACTGTACTGCGCATCCTCCATCCTGCATCCTGCATCTTGTATTTCGGAGCTCGCGTCTTCTTAAATCCAGCTGCCCTCTGCATCTGCAAATTGACCAATTGCAACGTGTGCGTTATTCTCAATTCAACGGAATTTATTGTGGTCATGTGGGTGCGACAATATTGGCATCATATGACTCTTTGGGGATTAATTTCATTCTCTTGGCCCTGGTGTGCATATATCACAAGTTTTCTGTTTAGGTAATGATGGGGGAGTCAGACACGTAAATACGACGACGACTTTTTGGATTTCAAGGAGATAGGTGTCTAGAACTTCCCCGATCATGGGGGATGGGGATTGCCAAGGATAATTCCGGAACTCTCTTACGTGTTGTGTAGTATAGATGCGTGCATACGAGAAAAGAAAAAGAAATAAAAATAAAGATAATAAGTTGTCAGGATGTGTGTCTAATCATCCATGCATCTTTGGTGTCAGATTTCGTGATTGCTCAGGTTATCGGATTTAAATGGCATCTAGATTCTAGAACCCGTTTCGCATACGAACAGTTGTTTCTGTCATGTTCGATCCACAATTACAAACAAATCAAAGAGTGCTGACTCTGCTGAGTGCATCCCTCTCTATACTAAAGGTAACTGCCGGCTACTCTGTCCTTCCGATTGGAGGAGGTTTGTATGATTCGAGTGATCGCCAAGAGATGCGCTCGATGCGGCCCTTTGCGGGCGGGTCAAACTGCGGGCGGAGGGCGGACAAGCGGCACCGCTGATGGAATGGATGTGGTCCGTCCTGTTCGAACCTGGAAACTTTGTGGGAGCAGATCATCCGGGGCTCAGAATGCGGTTCTCGCTTCGGCTGCGCCTTACGAGAGATCCCCATGTCTCCATTAGTGAAGAGGAGGACTTTTTGTTTTTCCTGCGTCGTGTGTATGTGCTGATTCGATGGGGGATACGGGTCCGGGGATAAGGCAGGGATTGACACCGGGTGACTGCACTCTGGATTTTGTCGGAGTTCGAGGCCTATGAGGAATATCAATAACCTAGAATATTTTCGCAACTCCCAAAATAGGTAAGCGAAAGAAAGGCACGGCTGATGAATTAGAGTGAGTGACTGATGCCTCATGATGTCTCATCAGCAGCATTGTCATTCATCAGCCACACAACAAGTACATTACATATAGCCAACGTATACGCGGTCATAGTTAGGCATAACTCAGCGGTATGCGTCTACATCTAGGAAGGACACATGAACATTCATTCTCCTACTTCGGCCTCCAATCCGATTTCGGCACACGAGTGCTCAATATCCAACACTGCGTATTACCGACATAGCCCTCAAGTGCCTGTCATGCGGATACATATAAAACATTTCTTGTGTTCGGGGGATGTGGGAGCACAGAGTAACGGACAGCTGGAAAGCTGACTCCTTGTTCGGCTGGGTCAATTAACTTGTTCAGCGTGGCTCATTGTCGCTGTGTTCTGCGACCATAGGATATCTCATCATGAGTTGTCCTCATTACTCTGGGCAGTGTCAGATACCCACGTGTGTAATCCGCATGAGTAGAAACGGTTGGACGAGTTCTGGGCCCTCCATATCCTTGGGTCGACGTTACTGGACCCCACAAGCGAATGGATGCTGGTGTTCAGCTGCTGATGGTGCAAGCACGACAGGTTTCTTGTGAGATGGTCTGGAACAATGAGCGCAAAAAAATGGTCTGCTTTTCCATCTGCAAACTTTTGTCAGGTCGCAGCCAGATCCCAGGAACCAGATGCAAAGACCCAATCAAGGGACCTGCTCTGTGCTCTCCGGGTGCTGTGCCGCACATGTGCACACCGTGGGAAAAAACAAAATGGGAAAAGGGCCCAAAGTCCACAAATCCGATTCTGTCCGGCCTTAGCTCCAACCAATCATCTCCGGAGGCAACCCTCCCATCACTCCCCACATTGTCTTGCCAAGACTGCCATGAAAGCCAAGATGGGCTTTGGATGCAGGTCTACTCGTCGGCCGTTCCGGGGTGGGTGCGCAAAACTGGCCAAACTCCACTGTCCCAGATTCCTGGACATCGCTGTGTCTCACCCGCATCGACTGCATCTCGAAGGAAGGACATCTTCCCGAGGTCGGCGAGATGGCCGATATGCGACAACCAGTGCGCCTACGAAAGGCTTTTTTGTCAGGTCATTCATCACACCGAGTTGGGACATTCTCCGCCGACATCGCCTTGTTGTTCTTTCTACCCGGTGAGCCCATCAGCTTGGGTCAGCCGTTGTTGGGGGCCGTTTACACTAATTTTTTTCTGGAGAAACTGCCCCGTTTGGATACCGTGTAGGGTACTGCACATTGGCAGCTGACCTGATGCTTGACTAACCTGGAAAGCTTCATTCGACTGATTAATCCGTCACCATGACGTTCACTGACAAAATATTTGACCGATATTCCCGCGCGTATACTCGCACCTTCTGGTAAATGCTGCTTCGTTCTTATTTCCAGATGTCTTTCTCTCGTTCGCTTTTCGCTTTTTTGTCGCGGTGTTTCGCTGTTTTCTCGGGAACTAGAACGTTTCTCACCCGCCCCGGCGCTCACCTGCAGGCACTTCCACAAAGCTGGCACAGCCAGCCCACTTTCACCGGTCGGTCGAGGAAACCATTCCGTCCATGTGGCAGCCACTTCCGAACCAAGCCCCCAGGTACCGATCCGTTTGTACATGATGTACTGTAGGTACTTTTTGATAGTCTCTCCGCGGAATTGATTCCTCAGCGATGCAACCAACAGTTGCAAAAGAAAGAAGAAATTTTCTTCAATCAATCCATCGTGCGTATTTTGCCAGATAGTTGCATGCATACCAAGACTTTTCTTTCCCCCTCTGCTCGAAAAAAGCATGCAGACTGCAGAAGACTGAAAAGAAGAAATTTGTCTCGAATTGAGGTTACACCACAGGGAGAAAGCAGCGCCAAAAACCGGCTAGCCTCATGCAAGACATGGCTAAAAACAGGCAGTCCATGCTTGTGTGGCTTGCTCCAACCAATCCCAAATTGGTCAAGCAGTGCCATTCCTCTTCCCGCGCTGGCTGCAAAGCTGCCAAACTGCCAAAAGGCGTTTGGCTTTTTTTTCATGCTTTCCCAGGGTTTTCTCGGCACTCGCCGATGACATGTGGGGAAGCCTCGGCCGGCCGGACTCGGCCTTCGTTCCGATCAAACGACAACCAACAGAACAACAAACAGAACTGGATTTGTCAGGAAGCACAGAATTTGAATTTGTTGAGAGGGCACGAAAAGGCAGTGCATCGAGATGAATATTTCCGAAAAAGTGACGGGGATTGCAACCATGGTAAATCGGTGGGGAATAATAAGACCGAAACTAGAGGAATTACATGCCGGCGCCAATAACCTGCAGTAATCACATCACTCAGCACTTACCGGGTCACCGGGACCGCAAATCGATTTTTGAACAGCATCCAATCAGTGACCTGAAACAATAAAGATAAAAGGCGGTGACGGTGGATTTGAACCGACCCGATGAAGAAGGAGATCAGAATGAGGAAAGAAGAAAAACGTGGCAAATTGTGCTATTCCCGAAAGAGGGACCGAAACTGCAAATCAGTTTCCCAAGAATCTGGGACAGAGAACAAGGTGCTGAGTAGCTAGCCAGGTACGACCTCTGATTCGATATTCTGCCTTTTAGTCGAGACTTAGCAACAGGCAGAAACAATCCAAAACTTCAAACTCATCACCGACAACCTTCCCCATATTCAGCCCCTGAATCTCGAGGCAGGCACCGACATATCTTCGTTGGTACCTTCCATCTCAGATCACACCCCTTCCTTCAACTCTTTGCCGTCTCCAATTCTGGGAAGTAACACCCAGCTTTGCCAGAAAAAGTTTTTTGACTGTCCCTGTCGTGTAACTGCGGCTCTGTAATACGTAGTATTATTCCTACCATTCTCAAATCATTTCCCATGTGTCAGTCTCACATCACTCACTTCACAGTCACTTCCTTATTGTACGTTACCCTTGCTCACCTGCTGTACAACGTAGCAGTGAGATGTGTGGTTCCAAATCACCATAGGTAGGATAGTCTGTTGGTTCTCTCCCCGCCTGCGCCTCATCTCTTTCCCATCTATCCTATCCATGTTCCCGAACCCGTAAACCGCAAGGATTTGATCACTTGTCACTTTTTTTTTTTTCCGGGTCTTCAGCCCTTTTGTATCATGTACATTACATGGGTTCCCTTTCCGGGTTTTGGAACCTCGATCGTATGTCATTTGTGACACCACACATATTACAACACTCACGCACACACACACACACACACACAAACGAGAAATTTTATATGTTTGTGTTACCACAAAAAGTAATCCCTCGCGTGGTTTTTTTTTTTGAGATACCTTCCATGCATGGAATCCAATGTGAAAACTGACAAATTCCGCACACACACACACACACACACATGCGCACGCAGCCTTGTAAACGAAGGCGAATTTTATCAGCCACTTACACGCACCATGCATTTAGTAAGTAGTAAATTAGAAGCCGCGCGCCCTTTAAGTTTTTTTGCATGCAACGTAATGCATGTTTTATCCCACCCCCACCACTCCGACGTAGCATTCTAGTATCAGTATAGCTGTGTGTGATTTTCAGTTACTGTATACGCCAAGTACCGTAGACAATTGAAAAGCTTTTCAAAACTTATAACTTTTGAAGCCAGTGTGAATGGCCGTGAGTAGTTGCTTAGACTAAATTAAGTGTAAGCGAGGAAATAAAGTTTTTTTTCCCCCTTGTTCCTTGTCCCTTGCCCTGCCTTAAACTCTCACCTTTGCTATGTAGTACGTATACGAAAAGAAAAAAAAAACCACCCCCCAAAAAAAAGCTGTGCCGTTCGGTCCCATATTCCCGGTACCGGATCGGTCAAGTTTTATACGGGAAAAGTATTACATATACCCGTTTGCGGCACCGAAACCCTCAAATAAAAATTTTAAAAAAACTTCATCTCACGAGATATTAAAAAAACTTGAAAAAGAAATGCCGGAATAGTACCGGTTTGGTTGGATCGGAAATTCGGAATGAGGGAAGGATCAGTAAATAAGTTTTTTGATGTGTTTATATCCCAAAAGGTATCTATCGGGCCGTACACTTCACTTCACAATAATATACTATCTGTTCCATAACGGATAAACTCCCCCCTTGTACTATGTACAATACAACTCTCCTTGTTTGTTTTTCTTTTCTTTCTTATTGGGATGTATAAAATCACCTCACAAAATTTCGTGAAATTTTTCTAGAGGGAAGGGAAGGGGGGTGAAATCCATCACAGCGGCGGCCCGCGTCCTCACAAAAACCATCGGGTCCTTCACCCCCGGGGGCCGGGTCTGGCCCTTCACCACCACACACCGCCCACCCCAACTAAGTCAGGCCGGGTAGAAGTGGTCCCTTCAACGGGGGAGGGGTATGTACAGTAGTAGGTGGTCGGTCCCTCACCCGACCCGACGGGAACAAAACGAGACCACACACCCACACACACACACGCATAACCCAAAAAGACGACCAAAAAGGCCCCCTCGCGAAAAGGCGTAACCGAAAACAAAAAAGGTTCTTCCGGTGGGTCAAAATCGGATTGATAATCGGATAGATCTACGTTTCATGTTATTTACTTTTTTTTTTTTTTTTGTAACCATCCTTTTTCTTTTTTATACTACCTGCCTTATACAAACATGTGTTGTATAGTACCTAACTACATATGTACACTTGCCTTGATCCGTAGTGGAAACCTCGTGTGTGTGTGTGTGTGTGTGCGTTTTTCCGCCTTGTTAATATTTCTTTTCGGGTATTTCCCTCATCCGATTGACCCTTTTCTTGTTCCAGTGGTTTAATCTATCTAGAGTGTGTGACCCCTGAGCAGGTAAAAGAAACCAGTTCCGTTGTCACATACCATTCAGACCTCAATAACCAATCCTCGGAGATGAATTGAACATGAATGGCAAGGTTGCATGAGCCTCAGCAGCATCAACATATGCATGAGAATTAGTAAAAAAAACATGAGATGCAGTAAACAGTCAAATTTAAATCCCCAGTTTCAGATTACCAAAAACACCAAACCTGATGAGTGTTACGCATACTTCTACATTTCTTCCCATTCCATTCATCCAAATCCTCATTCATATTTTTTAAAACACACCAACACCATGCTGGGTAGGTACTTGAGTCAACACATCAAACGAACCAGTACCGATGCTTCCCAACTTTCCAACAACCAATCTGGATGATGGAGTAGCCAAGGCATCCCAATCACCGTCCAGGACTGCATCCTTGAGGAAACCTACAGTTGTTTCTATCATTATGACACAAATTAGCATCTATCCATCAAAACACACATCTTACTGAGGGAAATGATATAAACTTACCATAACTCATCTTCGTAAACGGACTGACATTACCAGTCAATCCCATCCGATTAAACGGACTGAACCCACCACCCCTCGTCATGAAATCGGCAATCAAGTTCAAGTGACGATTGTCTACGGCGATACCGTGGCCGCCGAAGACACCGCTCAGCTCCCTCACAATGTTATTCCGTGCGGCCTCGACACCGTAAATCTCCAGAGTCTGATAGATATCGTTGGTCTGAATCCTGTTGGGGTTGATGTAATCGCCGTAAGACTGCATAGCCTTGAGGTTGGCGCCATCAGTGTGAACCAACAACTCGCCCTTTTGCTTGCCAGAATCCGGGTCAAAAGTGGCGTTTCCAATGCGAGAAATCTGCTGAATGACCGACTTCCTGACTGCCTCCTGGACGATGCTGAGCATGAGAATCTTGGGGATGGAGACGTCGTATTCCAAAGTGAAATCAATCCACTCGCCGCCCGATTCGTCGCATCTGAATCTGACGACGCTGCTGTTCTTGTCCTTGATGCGAGTCTCGCGGGAGCGTTGGAGTTTCTCCTCGTCCTCATCACCGCTCTCGGGCGCGGGACTGCCGCCGTAGGCTTCGTCGTCAAATTCGAGCTGCTCCTCTCCATCCTCGGCATCATCATCCTCCCGCTGTAGTTGCTTCTGAATGGCATCATCGTCGTCATCATTAGGACCATAAGAAACAGCCTCAGACCGGTTCGCTCTTCTCTTGGCGCCAGAGGCATCGTCCTCGTCGTCGTCATCATCATCCTCATCAGCAACAGCAGCAGCACCAGCCCGATCACCACTGCCCTGACCACGGGCAGTCTCAACCGTGCCGACCTTGACGCTAATATCCGAAACCTCGGCTTGCGACTGGGTAATCTTCTTCTTGATCTCCTTCTTTGCCAAGCTGCAAAGCAAGGGGATGAACTTCTTCTCGACGGTGCTAAGCACATCTTCAGTGCTGATGGCATACATGTCCATGTACTCCTTTGCCTCGAAGAACTTGAGTCTGACCTCAAAAGTCTTTGCAAGTGGCAAAGCCAAACCACGGCCGACACGTTCCCGCACGACAGCCTCTTTGGTGACGTGCGCGAGCGGCAGGACGCTGATGCTCTTTGCGAACCGCTCACCGTCAGCTTCTGAGAGCTCAGGGTTGAGCACGAGGGTCATTGCTGGAGTCGAGATGTTTGCCGAAGCAGTCATCAAGATTTCACGAAGACGGGGAATACCCAGTGTGACGTTCTTTGCCGAGTGACCAGCCAAATGGAATGTGTTCAGTGTCATCTGTGTGGATGGCTCACCAACGGACTGACCAGCAACGATACCAACCGCCTCACCAGGCTCGACAAGTGAGCGGATATACTTGGCGGCCAAAATCTTCTCGGCCGTCTTGCGGGAAACCTGGCCCTTCTGAGACTCTGAACCCTTCTTCTCCTTGATGATGCCGTCCTTGTTGGTCTTGACGTAGTCCATCAGAGAGGCAAAGAACTTTTCTGAAGTGGCGAAGCCGTATCTGTTGGTGTCGATAATCGACGTAACTGGATCTTGGGGCTTGCTGGTGTTGGCAGACTTGATGACAGCCTTTTGCCTCTTGATGATGTCGTCCTTGTTCTCAAACATCTGCTGCAGCTTCTCCTCGTGATACTGGATCTGAGGCAGCTGTGAGTCCAAGTTGCGGAGAACGAACTCAAAGTCATTGAGATACTTTTGCTTCGAGATGTCGATACCATCCTCACCAAACAGGAACTGAACAATCTGCCCATCTGAGTCTCTAACAGAAGTATCGTAAGACACTCTGAGACCCTCCATACCCTTGATCAAACACCTCTGGAGATAACCGGAGCGAGATGTCTTGACGGCTGTGTCAATAAGACCTTCGCGACCAGCCATGTGATGGAAATAGTACTCCTGGGGACGGATACCAGTCAAGAAACGGTTGACAATGTAACCACCAGCTCGTACATCCGTATCGAAAGGTCTGAAACTGGGAAGAGTCTTACCGCTGACCATGACGGGCACACGACGACCTTCAAGTGTCTGTTGACCAAGATTGCAAGAAATCAGGTTGGCGTTGACAGGAGAACCCTTGGCACCGGAGATTGTCATACTTTGCATGTGGTTGTGCGGGAATGGCTTCTCCAGGCCGTCTGGCAAGCAGGTTTTTGTAATTTCACTTGAAAGCGCAGCGCAGCTCACGTTGGTAAGCAACTCCAGGCCCTCCTGCTTCTTGTCATCTCGGAGCACCTCCTCCAAACGCTTAAGAAGAAGGGGGTCATCCTTGGTAGGTTTCTGTTCCTCGAGAGACACGTACTTGGCCGCAACCTGGAGACCAATGTCTGCCGCTGCCTTGATCTTGTCCCTGCGGTCTTGCTCACCCTGCGGAGTCATGCGGAGATCGTCCATACCGCAAGTGAAGGCAATCATGGCCAAGTACCGGGTCAACAGACGACCCATGGCACTGAGCAGCTTGCCGGCGACTGATGGGCCATAGACTTCGTGCACAGCATGGATGAAACCACCGTCGCTGGGACCGAGCTGAGACTTGTCGAGAATACCGCTGATGAACTCACCATCGCGGATCGCGACATTGCCTTCTTCTGGTGCGTGCTCGCCCCAGCTTCGGCTCTTGATCTTGGCAGAAGAGTTCATCCACAAGTCACCGCAGTTATGCGGCTTGATGTTTTTGAGGATGGTAGTAATAATCTGTTTGCCAGTCCAGCGGGGAACAGGCTTGATAATTGCGGGAGGGACGGTAATGATACGCTCGCTCGTGATGTGGCCGCTCTCTGGTCGGAGGGCGGCATAGATGAGCTGCATGTAATCGCCTTTGTGGAAAAAGGTGTCCTTGTTGCAGAGAATGACGGAAACTGACAAGTGATCCTGAATCAAACCACGAAGGGGGTTTCCTGCAGTTCCGGAAATGTACTGATGATCCGTGTCTGCGAGTGACAGCGCCTCGGCTCTTGCAACCTCGTTCTGGGGGAAATGCATGTTCATCTCGTCACCGTCGAAATCGGCATTGTATGTGTTACAGTTGGCGTAGTGCATGCGAATTGTCCTCTCACTTGGTAATACTCTGACGCGGTGACCCATCATAGAGGGCTTGTGAAGTGTTGGCTGACGGTTCATCAGGACCACATCACCATTAGTGAGATGTCTGTGGACCTTTTTGTTTCTGATGTTGCCAAAGTTATTTGTGGATGGGGCGAGGAGCTGGTTTGCGAGAGCCACACGTTCTTCGGCCGACTTGTTCCGTAGGTTCACAATCTGACCATTCTCGTTCTCGATAGCCGAGGCACCTGGCCATTTGTCGACACCGTTGATAACAGCTTGCTGAAGATCTCTAAAGTTGTGGCTGGTTACAGGTTCTGGGTAGGTGAGCTTCTTTGCGAAAACAGGGGGAACACCGATTTCGCTGGTCTCAATATTCGGATCGGGCGAAATGACGGATCTGGCAGCATAGTTCACACGCTTGCCCATCATGTTCTTTCTAAACAGACCTTCCTTCTTTTCGAGCTTCTGCTTGATACCCTCCTCGTTTCTCTTCGCTGCGGCGCCTTGCACTGGGTTCTTGTCGCGATCCATCAAACTATTGACGGAATCCTGGAGTTCAGTCCATGCCTGGTACAGCGAGTTCATATCACGAGGTCTTCTGCCCTCGCTGGCCGCAGCATCCTTGCCGTGACCGATTTCTCGCGAGATCTGTGCGACTGAGTCGGCGGATGAGAGAATCTTCTTGTAGAGACTGTTTTGTTCGGCTTCGGTAATCTGCGCATCGCCCATGCGGGCTTCTGGGCGGTATCGATTGGGTGGAACGAGGAGCGTCTGGATGAAGAACATGTCGGCCGTCATGGGCTTGCTGTTTCTCGTTTTGGGTCGCGAGTTGAAGAGAAGGAAAAGAATTTCTTGCTCCTTCGCGAACAGGAGGTCTAATCTCTTCTTGACCTCGAGGGAGCTGAGGAATCGTTGTGGAAGCTTTGCCGATTTCGTGACCGTCTTGGGTCCCTTGGATTTTTTTGAGCTCTCGCCCATGACAACGTCGCCGTTTTCGTCGAGATCCTCCCCTTCTCCTTCGCTACCCGGTTCCTCTGCCGAATCCACGTCGGCAACGCCCTCATCCATGTCTACATCACCCTGCTGATCCTTCTTAAGGCGCACGGCGAGCGCGTCAGTTCGTCTCCGTCCAGCCATGGCCATAGCTGCCATCTCCTTGGGGCTAAGCTCGCGCTCAAAGATCTTGACAAAACGGTCCTTGCGGTAAACGGGTGAAATGCCATCGCAAGATCTGCATTTCTTCTCCTTGACCATCAAGCCGAGGAATTCCTTGACGAGAAACCTTCTCATCTCGGAAGCGCCTTCGTGCTTGCCCTTTTTGATGTCGCCCGCGCTAATCTTTGTCCTGTACTCCTTCAGAACTTGGCGCACATACGCTTCTCTGGCGCGCATGGTTTCGTCGACGTTGCTGGTCTCATCCTCGGCCTCGTCGCCCTCGAATTTGGGAACATCGTCAAGCGTCAAGCTCTTGAGTGACTCTCCAAGTCCATTGTCGGCCATGGAGTCGATCATCTGAGCCTCGTGGAGCAAACCATACTGAAGGAGACGGAACATGCAGGCGAAGCGGTGGACCTCTCGGCGGGGCAGTCGGAAACGGTGGCAGTAGACACATTGAGACCGAAGCAACCGGTACATCTGGTCCATAAATACTGGGTGGTAGACTGGGACGGGAAGCTCGATGTGGCCGGGATGGCCAGGACATTGCGCCTGGTTTAGACCGCAGGTTCGGCATCTGCAAACACATCCAAAGTCAGTCAGGCAAAGCCAGTCCAGCAGCCGCGCGCCATTTGCGACAGTTGGAAAAGGCTTACGGAGCATCGCCCCATGATCCAAGAGCAGGGTCATAGAGACCGCCGGGCACTGGGGTGAGGAGGGAATCGAAGGTCGTCTCATTTTCGATTCTTCGGACAGAGATTGCGCGGATCTCGTCGGCCGTCAAAAATGTGAACTCGACGCTGTCGAGCGAGGACGATACTGGTTGTGAAATATTCATTACGGGCAAGTTATTGGCGTGTTACCGCGCAGCCCAGCTTTGCATTTTCTTTTTATTGGGAGTGACTTCCTCGATCCTCGCTTCGCAAAAGTCAAACAGAAACCTTCAATTGGCGACCGGGTGGTGGGGAATTTGGAGAGCAAAGCTCCCAGCGAAAAAGAATATTTTTTGGCGGTGACAATTGGCAGAAACCCCAGGTGCATGTGGGCCAGCTCACTATCAGATGCCAAGACATGCATCGGCGGAGCCAAGCCAAAGTTGCAAGAACCTTGAAAGTCAAGGCCCAAGCTGTTCAACTTTGCATCAATCGACTCATTCTATTATTTCGATCAAAGAGTATAACTGATGGATACAGTCTTGTACACACATTGGATGCCACCAATGGGGCTGCTGGGTTAAATGTCAAGGATGGAAGCTCTGCTTCTCTACCAAAAGCTCTCCTCGCCGTCGACATTGCTGTTATCGAGGTGATGCCTTCTCGATACCATACTGCATATCGCACTCCTTTTCTGCTCCTAACATCAAATGATACGTGATACATTTGGTTTCTTAGTCCTTATTATTATTTTCGGGATACCTCTTCCGACGTTTTCATGGTGTTACTGTTTGAGAGCCCTGTTTCTCCCCCGCATCCTCGAATGCGGGGTATGGCAATTGAGGGAGGACTTCCCGGAGATGCGCTTCCTCGGCTTCTTGTTTGTATTTGGAGGCGATTTAGCGTCCTGATCCTCGGAGTATCGCGGTTATTCAAGGAGTGGCTTATTTTTAATAAATATCCGCTTGTACATATTTTATTCTACACAAGGGCGCGTGCAACGCCCATGTTGATACATTACATCTCGTTCTTTGTGTCTGTCTTCAAGTTGACTTTTGTGAGTATTTATAACCAACGAAGGAAGTCTTATGAGATCTGCTGTTGACATCATCACCTCCCTACAGTAAACTTCCATGAACAACATCCTCAAGATGGCAGCAAAACCAAAAATCACACTCTACGTCGACACCGTCTCACCCTTCGCGTATGAGGCCTATCATCTTTTACGCGTATGTATCTAACTCGGCGTGTTTTAAATCATGGACTTACTCTAATGATACTCTGCATAGCATGACCCGACCTTCCAATCATGTGAAATCGAATATGTCCCCATATTCTTGGGCGGTTTGATGCACAAGGTATTTCCAGTTACTTCTTCACTCCTCATCTGAACCAGTGACTTATTGTTTCCTGTACGTGTAGTGCAACAATACCCCGCCGATCAAAATTAAGAGTACGTTTTCCATCCAACCCACCGTCTTGTTTTCGTGCACACATGCTAAACAATGTCACAGATAAGGATATCTGGTAAAGCCATGCCCGCATACCACACGAGCCTTGTGAAACTCGGTTCTGGTGCTGATGATTATCCCAGGATCAACAAGGAACGACTCCGCTGGGCCCAGAACTTCAACATCCCCATGCTCTCCCCCGGCCTCCCACCCGATTTCCCGGCCCCATCACTGCCAGTTATGAGAGCTCTATGCGCCATTCAAGACGACAGGGACAAACTGATCAAAGCTCTCGACGTGCTGTTCAAGAAGCACTGGGTTGAGGGCGTTGCCACGCATAAACCCGAGATCCTCAAACAGACGTTGGAAGAGATCTTTGGGAAGGAAGAGGCAGAGAAGAGTATGTTCTATCTAACCTTGTCATTGCGTGCCCCTTTATTAGTGCAGCTTGTATAGGTTTTACTAAACACATGCATTGAAACAGTCCTCACAGCAGCCTCAACGACAGCCAAACCCAACCTCCTCGCAAACACGGATAGAGCGTTCGCCGAGGGCGCTTTCGGCCTGCCCTGGTTCAGTTGCACAAATTCCAAGGGAGAGAAGGAAGGGTTCTGGGGTGTAGATCACATGGGCCAGGTCGTCCAGTTCTTGGGGCTTCAGCCGCTCGTTGGTAGTGGACAGCAAAATAAGGGGTGGAAGGCTTTGCTTTGAGCTTTTTTTTTTTTTTAATCAACACCCACAATCTACTTACGAACTTTTCTGAAAGTAATCTACATGTAAGAGGCGTGTAATACGAGGGCCTAGGAGAAAGCGGGGGGCAGAATGAGCAGTAGGATGTAAATAGATAAGGTTTGTTATTTGGTTTACAAGAAGAAGAAAGAAGAAAAAGAAAAGGATAAAGATTTACTTTCTTCATGCTTATAAAACCCGATGGCATTTTGTTCCCAGGGTTTTTTTTTTTTTTTCCTTTCTTTCTTCCTCAAGGCTCGCAAACCGGGTGGGGGGTACTTGAGATTCCCACAGCCATATCTATCAGAAAGAGAACCTGTACAAAAACAACGCAAAGCCTCCAAAAAAAAAACCCCTTTGACGTTCCTCTTCACAAGTTTTCAGGAAATTATTATAATTTCCATTTCAAAGCTGGTTATACAACCCCCATACCCATAGACGGGAGAGGCATCGAGCAGAAGGTGCATCGCATCGCATCGCATCGTATCGTAGAGAGATGAGTGACAAAGTACTTGACAACAGTGATGGATGATAAACACGCACGCACACACACACACACCAGCCATTCTAAAACATGCAAACATCTGAATCGCAATAAATAATAAAAAGAAAGCAGCTCGAGTTTCCAAGTAAAATTACACACACAAAAAAGAAAATTGGGCAGAAATAGATGGAAGAGTAGCGGCAAAGAAACAAGATTGGGGATAACTAACTGGGAATAGCATCACAGATCCATATCCTCAAAGATCAACACCAAGATATCAACAAGCATTGCATGGAACCCTTGAACTCACTGAAGATGGTAGTGCCCCACCATCACTAACAACAACAAAAGACAAGGACAGGGAAGCGAGACGCGCCCAAACGCGCGTGTGGAGTTCTTGTTTTGAACCACACCCCATGCCGCCACCAACACTGCAGGGAATAGAGTTCGCGTCATATTCTGGAGAGAAAAGGGGAACGCGTCGTGGACATCAAGTGTATCACAAGAGAGCAGATTGTGGCATGTCAAGATCTTCGCTTTCATGATCAAGGCGTTTAGTATTAGCAGCATCCCATTGCTTCTCCTCTTGTCCCAGAGGAAGAAACCATGCCGCCGTTTGGGTAATGTACAAAGCCAGTAATAAAACCATCGCAAATAAGAACGCCGTTATTTCCCCATTGTGCCGTGAATGAACCCTTTCGTCAATCAAAAGCAGTGTCCCCCAAAAGGTATGTGTGAAAAAGTCATGAACCACCCAAAGAACCCCAAGTCGCTACCGTTCCCGAAACCCTCAACTTGCTTGTGTAAAAAGAAGTAATGGCTAGGAAGTCAGCGCTTAGTTGCGCTCACCACGGAGGCGACGAGCGAGCTGGATATCCTTCTGCAGAGGTTGTTAGAATCAAGTCCCAAGTGAAAGGGTCAAGTGAAGAGTGCGAACGTACCGACTGGATGGTGACACGCTTGGCGTGGATGGCGCAGAGGTTGGTATCCTCGAAGAGGGAGACGAGGTAAGACTCGACGGACTCCTGGAGGGCACCGATGGCGGAGCTCTGGAAGCGGAGGTCGGACTTGAAGTCCTGGGCAATCTCACGAACCTGTGCAGGGGAGAGTCGCGTTAGTAAACTGCTGTCGGTCGCGTCGCGGTCGCGATTGATTAAAGTGCAAACTTACGAGACGCTGGAAGGGGAGCTTGCGGATGAGAAGCTCAGTCGACTTCTGGTAGCGACGAATCTCACGGAGAGCGACGGTACCGGGCTTATAACGATGAGGCTTCTTGACACCGCCGGTGGATGGGGCGGACTTGCGAGCGGCCTTGGAGGCGAGCTGCTTGCGGGGAGCCTTGCCACCGGTGGACTTGCGAGCGGTCTGCTTGGTGCGAGCCATTGCGACTGTTGTTATGTATGTAAGATGTGGTGGTTGATGAAAAGTGATGAAAAAAGTCGCAAGTTGCGATGTGGATTGATGGGAAAAGTGGGTGTGGAGATGTGGTGTGAGTTGAAAGAGGAAAGGAAATGGTGGGGGGTGCGAGGTTTAAGTAGGCGGCCTGCAAGCGGTCACGTTGGCGGCTGATTAGGTTGGCTTTCTTTTTTTTTGTGATTGTGCGGGTGCGCCTGCCTTCTTTTTTTGCGTTGATGTGCACGCTCGAAACCGGGGTCTGTTGCAATGCGAAATGGGTCAGATTGCTGCAAGCGAAACGCGCCTGATTTGGGAGGGAATTCGCCTTTGCAATTGCTGGTTGCTTTGGGCGCCGAATTATCATTGGTCCAAAAAAAGGTGCAACCAACGCATGGGCCACCATCTCTTGTGGGGAATGCCGCATTGCATTGACGTTTGCCGCATGGGAATTCTTTGATTTGTTTGGGAACCAACCAGAGCGGGGGTACGTACCTTAATTCGAGATCCGCCACTGTAAGGCTGGACTCGAGATTGGTTTGGGGTTTGAAGTATTCTCGATGACTCTCTCAAGAGTTGGGAGTCTGCAGACCAGGATTTTGATTTTGAATAGATGCCAAATTTTGGGGTTCTGTGTTCTGGAAGCTGCCGAAACAAAGAGACGGGAGTTCTTGATCTCGGTGGCGGGGCCGATTAACATTGCCGTCAATGAGACTGGAAGCAGATAGACAGCACCGGAGAATTCAGAGTTTTTTTGCAGTGGCAAATATGACTGTTATTTTGCAACAAGTGAATAGCTTTGTGTGGGCAATTACGAGATATCTAGAATCCGGAATATCCTCGTGCCGTTCACTGTTTGTAAATGAGGTTTCAGCTACAGACAGACTGTGGAATAGATGGGATGAAGTCATCAGACCGCAGATATTTACTACTATCACGACATGATCTTGTGACATGACATAACAGCAGGTAAGCTTCGAACCGTGGATAAGGATATGGGATTCGATATCCCCGCAACTCGGAACTCGACCTGGAACAAGGAGAGGGATAGAATAGAAACCCGTTCCCATATTATCCACCTGTCATTACGTACTGGCCCCCTTGGCAAGGTTGTGCATCGAGTACCCGGAGAATGTGACTGCATCCGCTGTGCCCGGCATCACGATTTTCTGGGGATGGAAGCCTCTCGACTCTGAGGAACTCCAGGAAAGAAGTGTGATCTTGGAGATGCGGGCCGCATCGGGTACGAACTGGGCTCCCAGCGGAGTCGGGATGACAGGTAGGTACGTACCGCAACAGGTATCCGCCCTGTAACAGAAATCACAAGTAAGACAAAAGATCGAAATAAATCGAAATAGTATTAGCGCCAAACCTGGCAAAAGTTTCCCAGTTTTTTTGCTGGCACTTGTTTATCAAAAAAAAAATACGCGTCGTTGAAAATGGATGTTCGCTCGGAATGAAGGCAGTGGAGGAGGGCAGGGGTGAGGCCGAGCAGAAAGTGGGGCCTGTGTTGTTCCCGTGTTGCACCGTGTTTCTGCAAGGCACCCTGCGCCAATTTGGTACCCGCGTCTTCCAAATCAGCCAACAAGGAAGCAGGGAGCAGCGGTCAGAGCTGAGAAGCCCAAAAAAATGGTGCACTCTTTTTTTCTGATTTTGGAGCGAGTGATTCTGATTTGATTTTGCAGCGCGTTTCGTCAGCGAACGCAGCACCCATCCCGCCTTTCCCACTTTACTTAAAGCCCGCCTTCTTCCCCACGTTCTCACCTCCCGAACATCTTCTTTCCCAACCCAGTTATCTTTGTTGTTCAGCCTCAACCACTCAACAACAACACCAAAACCCATCTCCCACTTTTTACTTTTCACACATCCATCAACATGACTGGACGTAAGTTGCATCCATCATCTTCATCGTCATTGCTATCATCATCGTCGATGCATCGCATCCTTGCATGCATCGCTTGATTGACGGCGATGGCGTCTTCCACGGCGATGACGACGCGTTGCTAACCCATCTCTCTATACAGGCGGCAAGGGCGGCAAGGGCCTCGGAAAGGGCGGTGCCAAGCGCCACAGAAAGATTCTTCGCGACAACATCCAGGGTATCACCAAGCCCGCCATCCGCCGTCTCGCTCGTCGTGGTGGTGTCAAGCGTATTTCCGCCATGATCTACGAGGAGACCCGCGGTGTCCTCAAGTCCTTCCTCGAGGGTGTCATCCGTGACGCCGTCACCTACACCGAGCACGCCAAGCGCAAGACCGTCACATCCCTCGACGTTGTCTACGCCCTCAAGCGACAAGGCCGCACCCTCTACGGCTTCGGCGGCTAAGCGTTTTCTATATCGCTTCGGTTTGCTGCTGTTATCCGTTTTGAGGTTACGACAAGCTTTATAATGAATTTCGGCGTCGCGTACTACTTTTTCTCTTTACATCACTGTTATTCCCCATGCGATGGATGACACGCAAAGTTTCTGGGATTGGAATCACTGGGAAAGGGGTGGATGGGGGTACTCATTTGGGGTTTTTATTGTCATTGGGTTTTTACTGCAATTGTACCATACGGGATTGTCAATGGTGACATCACACAATTTTCAGGCGCCGGAAGGGCTTGATACCAAACAAATAAAATAAATCAAAAAACCAACTGTGTGCCTTTTGCTTGTGATATTCTGATTGCACGTCGCGTCTTTTTCTTGTTGCTTTGAGGACGCGGTAGTGGGGTAAACGCGTTGGATGGATGGACTTGAGTGTGGAGTTTCTACATGGCGAATCCTTGGACTTGAAGCACGATACCAGTTTTGCCCGCTTGCAATGTGTCCGAGTTCCGAGTTTTGCTGATTTCTCAGAGGCAGCCAGCCATTGCTCACCGAGGGAAGGATTGGTGCTCTTTCGATGCGGTTGAGTTCTCTTTGTATATTTTATTACATGTAATGTGCCTGAGGCTGTTGTTACCTGTTGTCTGACTTTCTTGATCATGTCCTATTCCATTCGTTGCTCTTTGTTCTTCCGCCGAAACGGATGTGCCGGTGAGGGGCTTCTTTGTCCTTTGTGTGGTCTAGGTGGTGGTGATGTTGACTTTATGATGCAAATCGGATTGGGTGGATTTTAGTGACGGGATGGTTCATGTTTTAAGACTTTGTGGAATTAGTACAGTAATAACATTCGAGGTTTTGGTTTTTTTTTGACCCTGATCAGATACTGTTTTTGAGTTAGTGCCGATGTTGTTTGAAGTTTGTTTGTTTGTGGGTGATGTTGCATGTTGGTATATTCAAAATTTGACTTTTTGGTGTTGACTTTGTACTGTACATATGAGCTGAACCCTCGGTATGTGAGTTTAAGAGTTGGTAGAGTTGGGTGAGAGATGCGGTTGAGCTTGGTTTGAGTTTTTCTTGTGCTATTTTATGAGTTTTGGGTTTACCTGTGGCGTATGCAGACATAATGTTTGGTGTTGTATGTGATTGTTGTTGTTGTTGTTGTCATTTGGAGGTTTTATATGATGGTCGAGTTCCGTCCATCAAAACACAAAATGTGAGATCTCAGCCACCACACATGACTTTGGGCCATAAAAACATGCTGAAAACCTCAAAGTGAGTATTTGACATTGATTGAGTATTTTATTTTGTTGGCTTTTTCATGTGGTAATCAGAAATGTATTTAAGTTGCTTCGTATGTTAAATCTATTTTCTTGAACATATGAAAAATCAAAATCTCAACAAAAGTCATCAGAAACGATCAAAACTCTGCCAGACAACTTCAACATACTTAAATAAGACTCCCGTCAATTTTCTTCTGGCTTGAAGCAAAAATAGTTGATATTTTGATGCCACCACCGAGTTACCCGGCACCTACCACACGCCTGATGGAGAGAGTGTCAGACCACCCAACCAAACAATATGTTCCAGGCTCTCTCAAAAGGGATTCTCTTGGATGTGGAAGATCCAACAAACATGCTTGAAAGTCTTACCGAGGCCTGGAACCGTTCACTGGAACCTGTGCATTGCTCGTGTGGGTGTTGTGTAAACCTGTCTCGTAGATGAACCATCATGTTTTCTCCGGCGAGAATGGACCGAGACAGAGATTTGCCGGGTGCACCAAGTCTACATAAACCCGAGCCCTGGTAGGCTTAGACCATCGTCGACAAGCAAACTCTGAACGAATCCAAGTAGTTGACAAAATTCCAGAGTATACTACGGGCAGTTTATCGACTTAAACGGCCCAAGAGTGGTAGTTTGTGTGTGTTGGCAATATCGGTCGGTCCGATCCAGTAGCAAACTATCTCGAACATCAATTTTTGTGTCACTATCTGTGGAAGCACTACGTGAGACAAAAGATTCGATGACAGACCAACAAAAGTGTCTACTTGGACGGCGCACAACGAAACCACCACAAGTCCCGACATGGCGTCTCTAAATCCGATTCCAACGTACATGTATTACAGCTCGAAGTAGCACGTCCAACGCAGACATGCAAAGATAAGTTCTCCGAGACGATAAACACGTCGTTCTTCTCCGGTCGTACAACCCATCAAAGGCGGAAGCGAACAAACTCGGCCAAGCACTTTTACGTCGGACAGCCAACTCGTTGTAGTCCAACTCGACGGAACCATCAAGATTACACCATGAGATCTATCACATATTATAACCAATCATACTCCCCAGAGAACTTGCCCTCATGAAATCCCCAGCACCAGTTGTCTCTGGCAGCAAACAAACAGGCAAAATGAAGATCACACCGTCTTTATCATCTCTCACCCTCCTCCTTCTTAGCCTCATGTAAGCCCGCCTACCCCCTTTCCTCCCTCCCACTTGTATCCCACGAATAAACTGACACTCATGAAGGAATACAGCGATATCAAGAGCATTAAACGACCAAATCATACCATGGAATTCGACAAACACGGGACCTACGTCCTCAGAGGATCCATTCATGTCCCGAATGATCGAGTGCGGGCCATGGCCACCCGAGCCGCTCCGCGCAGCACCCCAGGTAACATTAACCGTGACCACATGGGTCATAGTCCACACCCACCGCCATCCACCCACCACGATCATCACCGTCCAACGACCTCCTCCTCCTCCTCCTGCTCCAACTACAACTACAACATCAACTGCAACATCAAATACAACAACAACGCAAAATAAATGCACCTACGACGTAACAGCCACCGAGTTCTCGACGGTAGGGTGCGCCATAAACTGCAAAGACGCCGGCCCGGACGGGTGCTTTTATGACGAGCCGGTGATTATCCCCTGCGGATGCACCGACGCGGACGTGAATGTTCTCACGACCACCATATGCGCTTGGAGCGATCCTTGCGTGCAGTGCATGACTGAGTGGTATGTACCATCCTTACCCTGAAAGGTGGATGAAGGGATGGATGGATGTGCTAACTTGAACAATTGATTATTATTATCAGGGGAGCTATTACGGTTAATGCTACTACTTGTGGGGAGAGTGGAAAAAGTACGACGAGTACGTTCCCACCGCCTCCTCCTCCGCCGCCACCGGTTGCGTCTCAAGAATAGGCTTTTAGAGGGGGAAGGTAGGCATGAAATGGCATGGAGAAAGATTGGGAGTTGGTGGAACGAGATTTAGAAGAATGGGAGCTGAGGGATTGGGAGAGATCATGGGGTTACAGCAAGAGGCTGGGATGGAGAAGAATGTGAAAAGAGCATCAAGACAGAACACAGCCCGTCAAGCTCCAAGATGCAACCTCTTTCCCAAGCAAGCGTCCCTGAATAGGAATAATTGCACCAAGCCCACGGTCCGATATTCCTAAATAGGTTGCAGTTGTCCACTGGATCTGGCTGTCGTAGGACGTCGAGGTGCAATCTTCATATCTACTGAGCCACAGTCCAGCGTTCATGCTTCCCGATATTCTAGTGATCGGTCCCGAGATCTCTTCCCGGACGTCAAATTCCACCGAAGCAACGCCGGCGAGCTCCACCATCGGAATCGCTGCGTTTGAACGTCCATACCCGGATAATCTCTCCCAACAACCCTCCAGGAGCCTGTCCAGACCCAACATTGAACATTGTTCCTCTTCCACATTCCTGCGCAGAGAGCTGAAGAACTGTATCCCACCACCATCCTGTCCGAGTCTATGCTCGCCGTCGCCGGAGAGATGATCCACAATCGACGAAGTCGGCGACCCGCAAACCCCCGATCTGTATCCACCTCCACTAATTGACAAACTGAGCGCATGACACCAGCAAGAGTCAGGACACTACACTGCACTGGCAGCGCTCATTACGGAAGAATGGAAGGCATCCAAGCCCCTCAGGGAAGGCAATATAAACACACATGCCACTTGGCATGTGTGGTAAAAAAGAAAGAAAGAAAGAGAAAGGAGAATAAAAATTATCAAGAGAAAAAAGGGAGAAAAAGAGAAAACAAAACAAGAGCAAAGAGAAAGAAAGAAAGAAAGACCCCCGGGGAATTCTGAAGGCTTTAAATACCTTCTTTTCTTGCTGTGGGATTAGAAAATGTTTGGGATGAACGCCCCCCTGTCACGCGTCTTGGACGTGCAAAAGACGTGTGCCAGCGCGTTAATCCGTGCTTTACGGAGTACCCTGAATTGAACCCCCAGAAAAAGCAAAACTGGGGATTCATTAGTGTGGCTGAACTCAAATGCAGAACTTTGATTCTTCTGGAAAGGACAATCTGACAATACTTTTGGAAGCCGTAAAACCATGACGGTTCTAAAGATCTTTTTCTTACTTTTGGCTGCCTCTTTTTCCCTTCATTACCATTGAATTGGGCGTTGTTCTGGACTCTCGTCACGTGCCATGTCTGGGGAAAAGCACCTAAAAAAGACAGGGAACCAATGCCCAGCCCCGGCTACGCTCACCTTGGGTGCCCTTCCAGCGCTCTTCTGATTGGCTGTCGCGTTTCAGGCAAAATATCCGGCAAAACCGACGAGACAGAGCCTCGGGGAAGCATGGGAAGGGCCGGGAATGAGGCTTGGTGTTGCTTGCGCGCATGATGAGCCAAAAGGGAGAGGAGGGAGGGAGCACATGTCAAGCAAGAAATGAGAAAATAATACCATCGTCAACTTTGTTTTCCTTGTTCCTTATTTTCTTCCTCTCCCAAACCTCTTTTTGCCGTCGAATCGTTGTACGAACGCTACCACGTCTCCAACCCCAACAGAAAAGACAGTTCACCGTTTACGCGCATTGTGGTCAGTGGCGTTTGCTTTGCGATTTCTATACTAATTCATACGAGACCGCCGCTGACGCGAGATGTAGATTTGAGATTGAGAGAACCGCCAGTTCCGAGTCCTCGGGGGCGACGACGCGATGGCTTCGAGCATGATCGCCTGGGCTGCAAACTGTTGAACGACAAACCAGAGAATCACCTCAACCGGACTGTGAACGACTTCCGCAACGGCGCGCACCTGGCATCTATTTAATCAGTCATCAATTTTGACGCCTCCAAGTGGAAGTTTGATAGATGATGACTCTGTTGTGGCCGCCATTTCATCATCCATCCCGAAAAACTGGGGGAGGGATTCTACCCCGGATTTTGCTACTCCCCCAGATTTCGCTCCGGAGCCTCCCCGGTGCGTCGATCGCCAGCCGGCCAGCGAAAAATTTTCGCTTCGGCTGCCCGCCCAGTGCGGAGGAGGTGACAAGACCGGAGAAGGAGGGCCAAAAGCAATTGAGCTTCGAGTGACGTTTTATGGCTACCGTAGTCCATGATCCATTTTCATATTTGTATTCCCAGTTTGGTGGTTGCCGATCGACACAGTTGTCGGTGCATCCATTTCTGGCATCTCCTTTCATTCATTGAGTCGGGGTCGGGCGGGCAATGGCGGCGTCGCCAGTTCAGGTGCAGCCGACAACAACGTCGGAGTTTAAGTGCAATTGTGGTCAACGGCGTCAACTGTTGATATCGTCAAGCCACTGATGGAAGACGGTGGTTGTTTACGTTGCCCGTTGCACGCCGGCGGCCCCCCCTTACCCCTATTCTCATTACTCTTGGCAAGCCACCTCAACGTGCATTCAAACTTCATGCAAGGCTACATGAAGACAAAGTTATCGTTGATGATGATGGTGAGCATGTTTTCATCCTGGTGATGCATCACCACCATCATCAATCATCACCGTCACATTCTATTCTGGAAATAATGAGCGACATGCCTCACTACCACCTTGGATCTAGACACGAGCTTCCATCTCACCATCTCATTCATAAGCTCACTCTTCTCTTTTCTTACCTCGGTTGACAGCTGCCGATTCTCACTCAGCGATCACCGGTCAATCTGGAACACACCTTGATGGCGCACCGTCCACACGTATGACTCTGGGGGGCAACGACCACACGTGGACGGCGAGTCAATTCCCCGTGGCGCCCCTCGTTTTCAACGACACCATGTAAAATATGGCAAGCCCGGGTTAACATGATGAAACTGGGTTATTTAGTCGAGGAACGGCCTTGGCATCCAGAGAAGCACCGAGCGAGAAGAGCAAGATGGAGTCTTGTTGGAGTCTTTATGCAAGGATGTGGTGTTGATCAAAGGCAGGTACGGCATGGATATGAGCTGTTTTTTTTTTGTTTTTTTTTGGCTCTGACCGCGGGAAAAGCGTCATTCCAACCAGATCACGAATGAAATGCCCAAAAAATCGAAATCAATCATTTGGAAATTTTGGGGACAAAAGGAAAGATGGAATTGGCTTTTTTGAATATCCATATTTTTGAAAGCAAATCGAACGGCTTTGCAGAAGGTTCAACGGGGGAAGAAAAACAAAACTCCACATCAGCTGCGAGCTGCGAGCTGCGGTACTTCCAGCTCGGGCAGCTCCGGAACGGACCCACACCAAAAATACCACCGACTCGATAACGGCTTGAAACGTCATTCACCTCGAGGGTCGTCTGAATGACGACAAGCCTCGCTACTTCGCCCTGAGAAAGCAAGCCACTCAACCAAGGCCCCTGATGTGGCCACTCGGTGCGTCGGCCACGATTATGGGACGACACTACAACCGCCGACACTGGCTTCGATGGAGAATGGTCCCGACCAAAAGGAAGCCGTTGCTGTGTCTGCGGGAAGGGAGGAAAGAACACCGCAGGATCAAAAGTGACATCTACCATCTTTAACCTCCACTTTATCTCTCGGCCGCATTTATTGCACTCATTCCGCATGCACACATCCATTCCCACATCGAAAAACAGAGTTGCTCAGCAGACCAGAGAGTACCTGCCGAAAGGTCACCCACTCACCCCATATCCATGATACCTTCCACACTTTAGTTTAGGTGAAAAAAAATCAAGATTGTGCTCCTCTCCGCGTGGAGATGCCAGAAAAAGACTCCTGACCCTTACTCCTCCCCCAAAAAAAACAGCTCAGAAATAAAACGGTCTACATCTGCTCCCCGGAGCTCTTCTCCAGATTTTACTTTTTATTATTCTCCATTTTCATCCCATTATTTCTTTCTTTCAGAACAAATCACATAGATTTGGTCTCAGTTCTCTTATTATTAGCTATCAGAACTGAGCATCAAACAGGAACCACAACTACACCCACACACACACACATAGAAAGCCATGGCGGGTTCCCACCACGACACCTCGACAGAGGATGAACATCCAAAGACGGTAGTCGCTCCTCGTCAGGGCAACGCCAACGTTGCCGCCGCTGATCAGAAGTTGACTGGTATCGCTATCCTTCTCGGAGTCGTAGCCAGTATCGGTGGCTTCATGTTTGGTTATGTGAGGTGAGTTTGGCAGACAAACATGCAACCCCCACGCTCCACATAGGATCTGCAATACCCCCCTGTACATCACGTACATTCTAGCTTCAACGGTGAATACTAACCCGTTTTGTTCCAACTCTAGCGGTCAAATCTCCGGCTTCTTCGACATGGAAGACTACGGCCGTCGCTTCGGCGTTCACAACCTCGAAACCGGCGCCTACGACTTCTCGGCCGCCCGCCAGGGTGCCATCGTCGGTCTCCTCCCCGCTGGCTGCCTGTTCGGTTCCCTCATCGCCGGCCGCATTGCCGACTCCCTCGGTCGTCGTATGGCCATCTCAGTCTCTGCCTGCTTCTGCTGCGTCGGCAACATTATCGAGATCGCTTCCGTCTCATCGTGGGCTCAGTTCGCCGTTGGCCGTCTCATCACCGGCTTCGGCATCGGTGCCTTGTCCGTCGCCGTCCCCATGTACCAGTCCGAGTCGGCCCCTACCATCCTCAGAGGTGTCCTCATCGCCTGCTACCAGCTGTTTATCACTCTCGGCATCTGGACCGCTGAGATGATTAACTACGGCACTCACAATATGGAGTCTTCTGCTTCCTGGAGAATTCCATCTGGTCTTTCCTTCCTCTGGTCTTTGATTCTCGGCGTTGGTATTCTTTTCCTTCCCGAGTCTCCCAGATTCGCCTACAGAATCGGACGCGAGGAGGAGGCCAGAAACTCGATTGCCCGCCTTGCCGGCTTGGACCCGCACTCTGACTCTGTCAACTCTCAGATCAACGAGATTCAGCAGAAGCTGGACGAGGAGAGGGCCGGCGCGGACACGAAGTGGTACGAGATTTTTACCGGGCCCAAGATGGCTTACCGCACTATTCTGGGTGTTACACTGCAGGCTGGCCAGCAGCTCACCGGTGCCAACTTCTTCTTCTACTACGGTACTACCATCTTCAAGGCTACGGGTCTGAGCGACTCGTATGTTACTCAGATTATTTTGGGTAGCGTCAACGTCGGCTGCACCTTTGGCGGTCTCTGGGTTGTGCACAAGTGCGGCAGACGCAATGCCCTGATGGCCGGTGCCGCATGGATGATGATGTGCTTTTTGGTCTACTCCTTTGTGGGCCACTTCAAGTTGGACCCCAACAACCCGGCGAACACCCCGCAGGCCGGTAACGTCTTGATTGTCTTTTCGTGCTTCTTTATCGTTGCGTTCGCTACCACCTGGGGTCCCCTCGTTTGGGTCGTTACCGCTGAGCTGTACCCGGCCAAGTATCGCGCCCCGGCCATGGCCATTGCGACGGCCAGCAACTGGTTGTGGAATTTCCTCATGTCTTTCTTTACGAGATTTATCACGGACGCTATCGGGTATCTTTACGGACTCGTGTTTGCGGGGTGCTGTTTCGTGCTGGTGCTGATTGTTTTCTTCTTTTTGGTCGAGAGCAAGGATCGGAGTCTGGAAGAGATTGATACCATGTATCTGTTGGGTGTCAATCCGATCAAGAGCAGCAAGTGGGATGCTTCTTCGGCTGCTGGGGTGCTGTATAATAATAGTCAGGCGGAGAGTGCTCGCAGCAAGGAAGAGCAGGGACGGGTCACGGGGGAGAACGAGGTTGCTTAGAGGGTTCCTCCGGGTTGGGACTGGGTTGTTGAGGGGGGTAATAATAGATGAGAAGAGAGAAAGAATGTTATGGGCAACCTACCACATACAACAAATAACAAGGCAAGCCAACAAACAACGCAACGACATGACAACAACATTCACAATTCGGCGTCTGGTTTTTTTTGTCTTTATGAGAAAGGGCATGCTATAGCTTGGGAGCAGTGGATTTGAATGATTGGGCCGGATGGGATCGATTGGTTCTGTTGGTTGGGATTGGTGGCCTTTAGCTTTTAAAGGTTCAGTTTTCTTTTGAATATACCAAAATGTAATTCTTTTGCTAGGTTATTAATAGATTGATGGTTCTAATGAAAGGGGGTTTGGGGATGAGAGGAGGGGAGGTTATACCCAGATGAAGACGGAGGGTGGATTGATGATGGAGGGTGGTTATGGTTTATGGGGTGTTTTTTTGTCCGTTTGTTTTGTCCGTTATGTCTGTTTAGTTAGCTGGAGTAGATTGCTGTTCTGGAGGATATAACGGAGTACTATGTACCTAGCGAAAACCTTTGTTTATTGTTCAGGTGGGGGATGTTGAGAGCAGCGAGGAGGAGGAGGAGGACCCCGGGAGGTATTATTCCCATCTTACTGAGAACATGAATCAGATAGATAATTCTTCACATGCCTTATGTCTGTTTATGGTGGTTTTTTTTCTTTCCTTTTTTTCAGGTGGTTTAGATAAATGACAGGACAGAAACGTATATCTCATATGGGTTGGCTATGCCCAATGCCAATAATAAGAATTTATATCAACGGTTACTTAGTTCTGGGTATATATAATTATACCTTATCTAAAGATATGTTTTATCTTACGAGAGGATAGTTAACATGCATGACGACTCAAGGTTTCTGGAATATTGTTTATGATGATGAATTGGTACCTACGTACGTTTTGTCATGTAATATTCACGCGACATTCACATGATCTGAAAATGATCTGTACTATTGATAACATGGTTGATATCAATGCTTACAGTAAGAAGGGTCTAGTGGAAGGAAGGAAAGGCTTGCAGTAGGAGAACTTGAAGGTTTCTTTTATAAACTATATAAACCGTGCAAGCATCATATTAATATTTCATCAACCCATTGGAAATCAAGAACCCCCCCCCCCCCCCCGTTCTTGTCACTTATTTTTATACAAAAATGCTTTTCGCCATGCCATGCCATGCCATGCTGTGATGATAAAAACATGATTCTCACTTTGATGGTCCCTTGCATCATTTTTCACGGTTACTTTATAGTGATGTTGATTGCCTCAATGAAGAGGGATACTATAATAATACAAATGTTTTTGCCAGTATAATGGGGCGATCAATTTCTACAGTAGTATATCAATCGAGAACATTACCCTTTCAATGATAACATTTACCGGTCGTTAGAATCACCGGAAAAAATAAAATAAAATGGAATTTCCCATCAGGGGATCACCTCAATTTTCAACAAATGAGTATTATGTTTCGTGTAGTAAAGGGTAAGTGACAATGACACACAAAAACCCCTTTCATTACCACCAACCATTGCAATACTAGCTACATATACCGAGGCTCGAACAGCAACTCTTTGTACATACCTGCGTCTTTCGGCGGGAACCGGCCCTGAAATGGTCAAGAATTCTCTCAACTTTTGCAAAAAAAAAAAAATCGGCTTTCCTCCGACCCGAACGAAAAATAAAATAAAAATTGGAAACCCGACGGAAAACGACACCGCCGAAAGGCAACCAAGTACAAAGTACCGGGACTAACGCGGTAGACTTCTTTTTCTTTCCCCACCGTTTCGCCACTGGGGTTAATCCTTGGCGATTATATCGTAACCTCGAGATTGGCATTTTGGGGGGATTCACCTTTGCGGTGTACAGTACCTGGTTGGACCTGTCACAACCTGGCCTTGGCTTGTGGGGAATTTAGATAATTATTTTGTTCTTGAAACTGGAGAGAACTGGGAAAGCTTTATGTATATTCTGAATTTAAGTGCTGGCGATGCAAGTATCAAGTTTTACCACAATTTATCTGGCATGTGTAGTATACGCCGTAGTGGTGCGTAGTAAGCCGACAAAAGGGTAGCATGCGGCTCAAGCCGAAGCCCGCCCGGCCGAGAGACTGAGGAAAAGACACAAAGTCCGGCATTTCCGGATGACCGTTCAAAATTCTCGATCGGTCCCCAAGCTTCGGCCAGTTTTGTGGAACCGGACCGACCCACTTCCTTCTGTAAAACTTTCATTCTCTTCGAAACTTGGGAAAGCTTTTTTTATGGTCCGAACTGCTTTGCATATTTTTAGTACGTCAATTTCGAGAGTCTCAAATAATCTGGGGAGATTATGAGGCTTGCATCTTTTTTTTCTTTCTTCTTTCACAAAACCGTTTTTTGCTTATTGAAATGCACCATGATTTGTTACCAATTATGCGGCCATGTCATGACTCCCTCACCACTGACCCCTGAACCAAAAAAAACCCCAAAAAAACCTTGCCCCTGAAAGCAGGTTTTCCCTTTTCTGTCTGCTTGCTCTGCCACACTCCGTTGTGAGGTGATGAGTGTTGCTTTGCAAAAAAAAAAGTTTTAACCGCCACCCGGCATAAGCCCACGGCATAATCCGAACACACGACTTGAAGAAAAAAAAACTTTTGATATCACATCCCCACCAAAAACAGCCCGAGGGAGAAAAAAACAAGGTTATACATTGCACATGTACCAAAGTAAAAAACAAACAAGGTTATTAACGGCTTTACCAGTTACCGTACGTACCAGTAAATGCAATGCAAAGGCGGGTAGAATTGTTACCTGCATGTGCCGTTGCAGAAATTCTGGTCTGGGCCTGCAGCAGAGTCGCGGACCACCGACAGGTAAGGAACGTCGATGGAGTCTTTTTTTTTTAGGAAGAGACAGGTTCGTACTTGCACATGCATAAGAACAAATAAAAACCCCAACACAAGATGACCAAGGGTGTTGGATGTCTCTTTCCCCATGGGCAGATGACATAGTTCCTGTAAAAAAGAGTGATAAGTGTTTAACCTACCGCCGAGGAAGGTTCGTGCTGATCGTCGTCCACTTCAACGCCACACCTTCTTTTCCCTAAACCGCCGCCCGCCCACCACCGTTTCTCGGAGGAGGAGCGGAAAACGAGAAAGGGTATCCACCACGAACTGACCAAGAACATTTTTTCCCTTCATTGCTCCGCCTGTCCCCTTCCCTTCACTCCTTCCCATCGGTTTGCTCTCTTCCCCCACAGCACCCCTTGGCATTGATCAAGACCGCCGCGGTCGAGTGAGTGCGCCTGCGTGTGCGAGTGTGTTGTGTTGCGTGTCATCCTTCATCGGCGTCCAAAGAAGATTTTCTTCCCCGGCCAGACCCCCGTCCTCCCCCACAAGAGAACAAGACTC
The DNA here is from genome assembly GCA_033725935.1 of Cladorrhinum sp. PSN259. Lineage (NCBI taxonomy): Eukaryota > Fungi > Ascomycota > Sordariomycetes > Sordariales > Podosporaceae > Cladorrhinum > Cladorrhinum sp. PSN259. The sequence continues at coordinate 458,349 of MU867079.1, forward strand.
AACCGGCATATAATTTGTTGTGTGCCGACGAAACTCCCCAGTATCCACCGATACGCGCCACCGCCGAGAGTCCCGAAATAACACTCTACCAGACGACATATACACACCGTCGTCATCGGAACACACACAGACACACACATCCGAAACAACGGCGCCAATGGGGGCCGCCAACGAAACCGCTGGATGGCCATCATCACCGGCAGACTCGACTGACCCCGGGTTCAAGGTCGAGACGAAAAAGGGAGGCAACGTCGTCAGTGATGCCGACTCAGCCCAGCAAGGAGAGCTGCAGCGTCAGCTCTCCGGGAGACATCTCAATTTCATCGCCATCGGTGGTACTATCGGTACCGGTTTCTTCTTGGGATCAGGCACCGCATTAGAGAGATCTGGACCTGCAGGATGTCTGATCGCATACCTCTTCGTCGGCACCATGTTGTGGTCCATCATGGTCAGTCTGGCTGAGATGGCGACATTCATCCCGACGGCCGGTGCTTTCTCGACATATGCAACTCGGTTCGTTGACCCAAGCTTGGGTTTCGCTGTTGGTTGGCTTTATTGGTTTGGATGTAAGGTTCCCTTCCTCGCGAGTCAAACTGGGTTGCTTTGATATTGACTTGACAAATAGGGGCGATTACGTATGCTTTGTCTCTCAGTGCGGCCGGCATCATTATACAGTATTGGAATCAAACGCTTAGTCCCGGCATCTTTATCGCAGTATTTTGGGTCGTCTTCACTCTGGTCAACTACCTCCCCGTCGGTATATATGGCGAGCTTGAGATGTGGCTGTCGAGTTTGAAGGTCATCACCATCGTCGGATTCATCATCTTCGGCATTTGCATGGCTGCCGGTGTTGGCGTCGAGGGCACTCTTGGCTTCAAGTACTGGAGCGATCCTGGTCCCTTCCGTGAGTTCCTGGTCACGGGTGGCGTCGGAAAGTTTGTTGGTTTCTGGGCCGTCTTGATCCAGGCTTCCGTCGCCTACCAGGGTGCTGAACTCGTTGGTGTCGCTGCTGGCGAGGCCCGTAACCCGAGCAAGACTGTTCCCAAGGCCATCAAGACGACCTTCTGGGGCATCATGGTTCTCTTCTGCACCACCATCTTTTTGCTTGGCATGCTGGTGCCTTCCGACGACCCGAGGCTGACGAGTGGCACCACCAACGCCTCGGCCTCGCCCCTTGTTATTGCGGCCAACCGCGCTGGGGTTAAGGCTCTGCCTGATATCATCAACGCTGTCTTGCTTACCGCTGTTTTGTCGGCCGCCAACGCCAACGTCTACTCCGGCAGCCGTGTATTGCTCGCCATGGCCGAGGAGGGACTTGCGCCCAAGATCTTGACCAAGACCAACAAGCATGGTATCCCCATTTATGCGGTTGCCGTTACTTCGATTTTAGGTCTGCTCGGTTTCCTTAACTTGTCCTCCGGTGGAACCCAGGCTTTCAACTGGCTGCTCAACATTAGCGGTGTTGCCGGCCTCACAACTTGGGGCAGCACCTGTGCTTCGTACCTTGGATTTAAGCGCGCCCTCAAGGCGCAGGGAATCCCCCGCTCGACCTTGCCATACGTTGGAGCTTTCCAGCCCTTCATGGCATGGTACGGTTTGGGCTTCAACATCCTCATCGCCTTCACCCAGGGCTTCACATCCTTCATCAGGTGGAACGTTAGCGACTTCTTCGCCGCGTATATCAGTTTGATCTTGTTTGCTATCTTATGGATTGGGCATAAGGCTTATTATAGGCAAGGATTTGTCCATCCGGCTGCCGCCGATCTTGCAAGAGGAAGATATGATTCCCATGATGAGCGGGACGCAGCAGATGGTGGTGTATAACTGGTTGAAAAAAAAAAAAAAAAAAAAGAAATAAGAAAGAAAAGGGAAGTGGGTGGAGGCGGGGCGTAATATTTAATGGCTGCATGCGTTGTTGATAGCGATAGTGACCATTGTTTTTAATCGATATACTTTTTCTTCGGTCAGAGCACCATGTTCCACCTCACTTTCTTCCCTTTCATCATAGCCAAGACACCCACGGGCAGGAACTGCTTGTCAACCAAGTTCAAGCCGCCAAATTCTTCCAGCAGCTCGTCGGCGTAGAGTTGCAGGAACCACTTCTGCTGCGCGTCAGGCTTGAACTCGCCAGCCGCTAAGAACTGTCTAAGCTTGGTTTCAGCTTGACCACTGAGGTTGATCTCGACGGCTTTCGGAACAGAAAGAAGTTTATTGTATTTGTCGCCGAACTGGGTGCTGAATTTTTCGCGAAATCGGCTGTACTCCTCCAGCGAAATGAATGTATCGAGAGCAGCACGCGTCCTGATCTTCTCCTCGGACCACTCGCCCTCCACGTAGATGCTACGCAGCTTACGTCGTCGTGCGCTCTCCCCCAGTGACTCGAAATGCTTTTTGGCAGTGAGATAGTCGTCTCGTTCGCTCTTGAGGTATTCGTCAACGATATCATCGGGTGTCTCCTCAATTTGGTCTCTGATCAGGAACAAACCGACGAAAGGGTTCCGAAGTCCCAGGCCTCCAAGCTGTTCAGGCAAGAAAATAAATGAGTCGGGCACTGAGACGCCGAAACGGGCTTGAATCATTGATTTAAGATGATCGGTCACACTGCGCTCATTGCCGCTGCCATCGTCGGGGAAGAGCTTCCGAAAGATGCTGGAATATGTGCTGAGAATATCCTTGACATGCTCTCGTCCAAAGCAAAAGGCCGGCTCGCCAAACGTGCTGCTGAAGAAACGGCCAATGCAGCTGTTCCAGGTCTGAACCCATGACAAGACGCTCTTGGATTCATCGAGTTGCGTCTTGAGCTGCTTCACATGCTCAAAGACGAGATCCTGATTGATAACCCACCTACCCGTGTCCTGATCAAGCGTCAAGAAGCCAACAGTAACGGCTCCGGTGGGTAATACCTGAGAAACCTTGGGATCCTTCTCCGACCTCCCAGAAAGATAAACAGACCCGGTCTTTCTGTAGTTGAAGTTCAGGCCGAACACCTTGGCGAATGATTGCATGCCCTCCCAAGCCTGGGCGACCCCGGCAGGCTCACCAAGCAGCCAGATGTCATCGTGCAGTCGATACAGGAGATTGCCGGTCTCGCGATTGACAGACACATCCATGAAGAAGAGCACCAGCTCTCCAATCAGTTTCTCAGAGGCATGTGCCATGGGAACACCTCTCCTGCGATTGCGTGGGCCCCGAGGCACCCGGTCGTCAGAGGCCGCATCCAAATTCAACGGCGCTCCAAGGTACTTCTTGAAGAAATCGAGCCACTGCTGGCCAAAGCCGACGTATCGCATCACAGAATATGCCGTGCTGTGGGACAGGCCTGTAGCGTACCACTGCAAATCCGTCTGAACTAGCGCGACACCATTCTCAGCCTCTGCCCGAGTGTCATGAGTCACCCCCCGGAGACGATGGACAAGTAACTCGGTAGAGAGGTGTCTCAGTAACCGCTGCTTGATACCGGACTTTCTGGTGGCATCGTTTGAGCCGCGTGCAGCCTCACTTTGACTATCATCGCTGCGACCACTATCATCATCGTCATTGTAAGGGTTGTGTTCCGCCAGTGAGGTCTCGCTGCCTGGCAGTGCTGTGAGGAAAAAGGTATCCATGTACTCTGACCTGCGGATGTCCTCGACGTTGTTGTGGCCGTTTACCCCATAACAGTTGAGATAGTACTTGCGTCTTTTCTTGTCATCCTCCGACAGTGTGCAATGTACGCCCTGCTCGCGCTTCCAAACGTCCTCCATGAAGGTCTTTAGAGCTCGCTTTACAATAGCGCAGAGTCTAATGCTGATATACTGAACAAAAATCATCTGCAAGATGTCGTCGTCGGCCCAAACTCTGTATTTCCCGTTCAGCCCGGCGCGGGGCAAGACGCGGATTCCGTCCTGGCCGGTATTCCAATCCCACCGCTCCAGGTCGGAAAATCGCATATTGAGAACATCGGCTATCTCTGATTTGGCGACGTCATTCTTCAAAAAGTCGCGAAGAATGGCCTGCTTCTCATCGCTGATGATGTCCTCGGTCAACAGACCGTTGATGCAGTTGGTGAGGGACCCGTTGTCAAATGGCGAAGTCTCGCGCATGAAGAACATGGTGCTGTCGGAAATGTGTTCACGAAGGTCGGCGAGTGCATTCTGGCTCTTCTCGTCCGTAAATAGACAGTCGAGGAAGTTCCGGATCTCGTCCTCGCTGGTCTCGAGCGGTTCGAAGACGACAGCCTCGAATTGGTCAACAAGTTCACTCAACCGTTGGCGTTGACGATCTTGGACAAACTCAAAAGAGTCGCTGTTGGCATCGTCGCTGGTGCCGCCGGATGAGAACTCTTGTGAAGGTGGCTGATTGATCCACTCAGTCAAAAGGCGTGAGTAGAGGTGAGCCATGTCGAGTTTTCGACTCTGCACATCAAGCTTAGTGCGGAGCTGGCGGCCAAAGCTGGCCAGCTTAGGAAGGGGAATCGAGGCATCGTATTCTGACTGGGCTAGCCAGCGGGAGATGTTCTTGAAGGTGTGTTCGTTCTGAGCACCTGGGTAGAGCTCGCTGAAGGCCTGCAGGAGACAAGAGAGACGACTCCTTTCGTCGACGGCTGCATCGGCTTTATCGAGGAAACTGCGCTTGCGAGTTTCGTACGACTGGCGGCGGGACTCGAGCTCACGAATCTTGCTGAAAGTGATGCTCTGTAAGGTGTTGGAAAGAACCGACTTCGGAGAGGCTAGGGTTGAAGTCAAGCTGTGAGCGACAGTAGGTTTGGTAGGGCTGGCTGAGGGGTGGCTCCTAGTGTTGCGTGCGGGGGTCGGGGGAGCGAGGTTTGGCAGACCAAAGTACTTGGGAGGTGAGGCAATATCATCAGCTCTTCCGGAATCGAGGGAAACATCGGAAGGGTCCACGAGAGCCTGAATCCACGGCAGAATGCGGTACTCTTCAGCCAAAGTCAAAGCCTCCTCAACGGGAATCCAGACGTTGCCAGCCGTGTCCTTATTGCTCGTAGTCGGAAGAGACTTGATGTATTTGCGCTCTGCCTCCTCCTCTTCCAATGTTGCGTATGGAAAGGTAGCCTTGAACATTCCAGTAGCCGATACGTAGCCGTCCTCGCTACGGCGCATCAAAAAATAGCTGCTAGGCGATAAGTTGTCAATTCTCCAGATTGGCGATATAATTCCCTTGGGAAGAGGAGCACGGAGGTGCGCGTAGTCGAATGTCTTGTCGTCGTCCGGGTCGAGCTTGGTACGCCCTAACCTGCGACGCGAGACAAGGTCGAGATCTATCGATACATAGTAAGTTTCTGATCAATTGCTCCAACTTACGGAGGACTGGGGCAAGTCATACGCGAAGGCACATCTTCCGTAAGGAAGTGGTTGCGGCGTTCTGGAAGCTTCCGGATCATCATGAGTCGAGGCTAAGGAGCAGCTAAGCTCGTGTAGTGTAATTTACAGACTCTGCGGATATTGAGCTGGAAGGGAGATGCTGGATTGGAACAGCAATGACGGAGAATTGCAAGATGGATGGAATGAAGAATGAAGTTTGTATTGATGAAGCTTGTGGTGATGATTTTTGACAGCTCTAGAGCAGAGACAAGAGAGAGGAAGAAGCGGCGCCATCTTTATACTCGCCTTACCTACTACCTCACTGATATCCCTTTGCTTCAGGTCGCAGCCAATTCCGGCAAGCCCCGCGAAAGGATAAGAACCGAACAACACATTGTCGACCACTGTACAAGTGGTGATGGGGGGAGGGGTTTTGGCGGTGCCAAGCCAAGCATTCATTCGCGAATGAGAATCAGGGTCAAGGCAGCAGCAGGCAGCAACTGGGGTTAGAGTAACACGAGAGCTTCGAACAGCAGAGGCTGAAAGAGATGTGCATTGGAGCTGAAGGGCGTTTGCCGATTCAAAGTTGTAAGTTGCACATTGCATGTTATTCCAGGCTGCAAATGGACGACCACCGATCAGAGGTTAAAGTTTGACCCCGCTCTAGTCCAAGGCCGCATGTTAGTGGATAGACAGTGTCTACAAGGATGCAGAATTTGACTCGACAAGACAGATTGAAATTCTGAATTAGATAGATAGCTGATATTTCTCATGTAGACAGAGAAGAGCGTGCCGCTACACCATTGTACTAGCGCTATCTGGAATCGAACCAAATACAGTACATCTTTCTCCAGTGCAGACCATAGACCAAACCAGTCATCTTTCAGCCATGGCATCTGGCATCATCATCCGACGCCGTTTTCAGACCGCCAAGACTCCAAAATTGAAGATGACTCCTTGTTTTCCGCACTGTGATCGGCGCATCAACCATGGACCTGAAAGTCGAACTTGGAGCTCCGACAACGGACAGAACCAATGCTTTGGAAGTCTAAATTTCAGGTACCGGCAGTCAACCCCAGATCAATCTTGACCGCAACGCCATGTCTCAAAATAATCTTGGGTCTATTGGTTCGGGTGAGACAGTGCCAGGCCCAACCCTCCAGGTGTGTCGGATCAGGATCCCCCGCATTTTCACACAAAACCCTTGAAGTGGGGGATAAAGATAATCCCGCCAGGAATCTCACCGTCTTACTCTTTTTCTTCAGTTTTATAAAGACCTCATGTTGAGCTCCCGCAACCTTGAGATCTATTTTCGAATAATGACACCAATTTTGTAATTGAGAAGATCGCGCATCCAGCTGGATCCAAAACGGTGTTAGTCCAGGCCAACAGAGAGTTGCAGGTTGAGTGGAAAGCGCTCCTCGAATCGGAGACGTTCTCCGCTTAAGTTTTTTTCCCCGCCAAAAGCTCGCTAGCTTACCCCCCTCCCCTCCCCCACCTCAACTGCGAGCTTGCCAGAATCGGCCACTAAGAAACACCACATACCGTCATTCCCATCCTAAACACCACGCCATCTCCCAAACCCATAAATCACCAACATCCCTTTTCTCAGCGGTCTCTCTCTGAAGGCGCATGCAGGGCCCGGAAGCCAATTGAGCGCCCCATAGTGCACACAGTTTGGAGAACGATGGCTCCCTCAGATCCCACGAGGATCGCCATTCTGGGCAACGAGGACATCATTGTCGACCACGGCATCTGGCTCGACTTTGTGACTCACGATCTCCTCCAAAATACCCCTTCGTCCACCTACGTCCTAATCACTGACACAAACCTCTACGATACCTACGTACACCCCTTCCAGACCATCTTCGAAAAAGCCGCCGGCGACAATGCCCGCCTCCTCACCTACACCATTCCTCCCGGCGAGTACTCAAAGGGCCGCGAGACCAAGGCAGAGATTGAGGACTGGATGTTGTTACAGCAATGTACACGCGACACCGTCATTATCGCCCTTGGCGGCGGTGTCATTGGTGATATGATCGGTTATGTCGCCGCTACCTTCATGCGTGGTGTTCGCTTCGTCCAGGTCCCAACTACCCTGCTGGCCATGGTTGACTCTTCTATTGGTGGAAAGACGGCCATCGACACTCCCATGGGCAAGAACTTGGTTGGCGCTTTCTGGCAACCCCGTCGCATCTACATTGACCTGGCATTCCTCGAGACTCTGCCAGTGCGCGAATTTATCAACGGCATGGCCGAGGTCATCAAGACCGCTGCCATCTGGGACGAGTCCGAGTTTACCACCCTGGAGGAGAACGCCCCCGCCATCCTCGAAGCCATTCGCTCGAAATCCTCCGACTCCTCTGGCCGATTGGCCCCTATTCGTGACATATTAAAACGCATTGTCTTGGGATCGGCTCGTGTCAAGGCCGAGGTTGTGTCAGCTGATGAGAGGGAAGGCGGGCTCCGGAACCTCCTCAACTTTGGCCACTCCATCGGCCATGCCTACGAGGCTATTTTGACCCCCCAGGTTCTGCACGGAGAATGCGTCGCTATTGGTATGGTCAAGGAGGCTGAACTTGCCCGTTTCCTTGGTGTCCTCAACCCCGGCGCGGTTGCGCGTTTGACCAAGTGCATTGCCAGCTACGAATTGCCCACATCGCTTCATGACAAGCGCATTGTCAAGCTGACTGCCGGCAAGGAGTGCCCCGTTGACGTCTTGCTCCAGAAGATGGGTGTTGATAAGAAGAACGACGGCCGCAAGAAGAAGATTGTGCTCCTTTCGGCCATCGGAAAGACTTATGAACCCAAGGCCAGCGTGGTTGAGGACCGCGCCATCCGCATCGTTCTCTCCCACGCCATCAAGGTCACTCCAGGTGTTCCCAGAGATCTTTCCGTCAGCGTGACCCCTCCAGGCTCCAAGAGTGTGTCTAACCGCGCCCTGGTATTAGCCGCTCTCGGAGAGGGAGAGACGCGCATCCGCGGGTTGCTGCACTCAGATGACACTCATTACATGTTGACTGCCATCTCGCAGCTTCAGGGTGCCTCTTATTCATGGGAGGATGCCGGACAGGTGCTGGTTGTCAAGGGAAGAGGCGGAAAGCTGCTGGCCAGCGAGGAGCCCCTTTATCTTGGCAACGCTGGCACGGCCGCCCGCTTCCTTACAGCCGTTGTGACTGTTTGCTCTCCCTCAACCACTTCCTCAACCATTTTGACGGGCAACGCGAGAATGAAGGTTAGGCCAATTGGTGCACTTGTAGATGCCCTCCGCTCCAACGGTGTGGCTGTCAAGTACCTGGAAAAGGAGCACAGCTTGCCAGTTCAGGTTGATGCTGTTGGAGGCCTTGAAGGTGGCCTCGTTGAGCTGGCCGCAACTATCTCATCGCAGTACGTCTCTGCGATTTTGCTGGCCGCCCCTTACGCCCGCAAGCCCGTGACCCTCACCTTGGTCGGCGGCAAGCCTATTTCGCAACCGTACATCGACATGACCATCGCCATGATGGCTTCCTTCGGCGTCGAGGTTGAGCGCTCCGCCGAAGACCCCAACACCTACCACATCCCTCAAGGTGCCTACAAGAACCCAGCAGAGTACGTGGTTGAGAGCGATGCCAGCTCGGCCACTTACCCATTGGCCGTTGCTGCCATCACCGGCACCACGTGCACCATTCCAAATATCGGCTCCAAGTCTCTCCAGGGAGATGCTCGCTTTGCTGTCGACGTCCTGCGTCCTATGGGCTGCACTGTGGAACAGACTGACACCTCAACCACCGTTACTGGACCTCCCATTGGCACCCTCAAAGCCATCCCCCACGTTGACATGGAGCCTATGACTGATGCCTTCTTGACTGCATCAGTACTTGCTGCTGTTGCTGATGGCAAGACTCAAATCACTGGTATTGCAAACCAGAGAGTCAAGGAATGCAACCGCATCAAGGCCATGAAGGATCAGCTCGCCAAGTTTGGTGTCCACTGTGACGAGCTTGAGGACGGTATCGAGGTGAATGGAAAGCCCTACAAGGAGTTGAAGGAGCCCCCAAGTGAAGGTATCTATTGCTATGACGATCATCGCGTGGCAATGAGCTTTGGAGTTTTGGCTACCGTTACGCCACACAAGGTTCTAATTCAGGAGCGCGAGTGCACCGGCAAGACGTGGCCCGGTTGGTGGGATATCATGTCCCAGTCCTTCAATGTCTATCTGGAGGGCGCAGATGACCCGACTGAGAAGTGCACCGCCAAGACTTCATCTCGCCAGGGCAACAACAAGTCAATCTTCATTGTCGGCATGCGTGGTGCAGGCAAGTCTACCGCTGGTCGGTGGATGTCTGATATCCTGAAGCGGCCGTTGATTGATTTGGATGTTGAGCTGGAGAAGAGAGAAAAGACTACCATTCCCGAGATTATCCGCAGCGAGAGAGGATGGGAGGGCTTCAGAAAGGCTGAGCTCGACCTCCTTGAAGATGTAATCAAGAATAACTCCAAGGATCATGTCTTCTCGTGCGGCGGCGGCCTCGTCGAGACCGAAGCTGCACGGAAGCTCCTCATTTCTTACCAGAAGAGTGGCGGATCTGTTTTGCTGGTCCATCGTGATACTGATCAGGTGGTTGAGTATCTCATGAGGGACAAGACACGGCCTGCTTACTCGGAAAATATCCGTGAGGTTTATGAACGCCGCAAGCCGTGGTTCCAGGAGGTCAGCAACTTCCAGTATCATAGCCCGCATCATGATGGTTCTGAGGAGGCACCTGCGGACTTTAGCAGGTTCCTCTCGGTCATCACTGGCCTCTCTTCGCACTTTGAGGACGTCCTTGCAAAGAAGCACTCATTCTTCGTTTCTTTGACGGTGCCTAACATCGCTACCGCGCTTGACGTGATCCCCAAAGTGGTTGTTGGATCCGATGCCGTCGAGCTCCGTGTTGACTTGCTTGAGAGCTACGATCCCGAATTCGTTGCCACTCAGGTTGCGCTTCTCCGGTCTGCTGCCAAAATTCCTATTGTCTATACGGTGCGCACCGTCAGCCAGGGAGGTAAATTCCCCGATGAGGATTTCAAGCTTGCTCGCGAGCTTTACGAGATTGGCCTTCGGACTGGAGTTGAGTACTTGGACTTGGAAATGACCATGCCAGAGGACATTCTCCACGCCGTGACTGAGTCAAAGGGCTTCACTCGCATCATTGCATCCCACCATGACCCCAAGAGCAAACTTTCTTGGAAGAACGGAGGATGGATCCCTTACTACAACAAGGCGTTGCAGTATGGCGACGTGATCAAGCTTGTTGGAGTTGCAAAGGAGGTGGCTGACAACTTTGACTTGACCAACTTCAAGATGAAGATGCTTGCTGCTCATCAGAAGCCAATCATTGCGCTGAATATGGGCACTGCCGGTAAGCTTAGCCGGGTGTTGAACGGATTCATGACTCCTGTTTCGCATCCTGCCTTGCCATCAAAGGCTGCTCCTGGACAGCTCTCGGCTGCTGAGATCAGACAGGCGCTTGCCTTGGTTGGCGAGTTGGAAGGCAAGAAATATTACCTGTTTGGAAAGCCGATCGCTTCATCCCGGTCTCCTGCTTTGCATAATACCCTGTTCAAGGCTACGGGCTTGCCGCATGAGTATGATCTGTTGGAGACCGATGTTGCTGTTGATGTTAAGGACATTATTCGGTCTCCCGACTTTGGTGGTGCTTCTGTGACTATCCCTCTCAAGTTGGATGTCAAGCCCTTGTTGGATGAGATCTCGGACTCGGCTAATGTTATTGGTGCCGTGAACACCATCATCCGTGTGGCTGACAACAAGCTCCGGGGAGACAACACCGACTGGATGGGTATGGTTTTCTCCCTCCGGTCCGCGGGTATCGTCAAGCGTACTTCTAGTTCCCCGGCTGCCGGTATGGTTGTTGGATCTGGCGGTACCACCCGCGCTGCTGTCTATGCTTTGCACCAGCTGGGATACTCGCCCATCTATATCGTCGCTCGCAGCAGTGAAAAGATTCAGGAACTCGCCGATGCCTTCCCTGCTGATTACAACATCAAGACTCTTACCACTCCTCAAGAGGTTGCGGGCTGCGGAGAGACTGAGCTGCCCAGTGTCGTGGTTAGCTCTATCCCTGCCGACAAACCTATCGACCAGGGTATGAGGGAAGTATTGGTTGCCAGTTTGAGGCATCCGGGTGCGACGAAGGAGGCAAACCACAAGAAGGTGTTGTTGGAAATGGCCTATACGCCTAGACACACGCCGCTTATGCAGTTGGCGGAGGATGCGGGGTGGAAGACTATTCCTGGGTTGGAGGTTTTGGCTGGTCAGGGATGGTATCAGGTATGTTGACAGCAACCTATGTGTATCTCTGGAGACGATCTTTTAACTAACATTGGGTATAGTTCCAAATGTGGACAGGTATTACGCCGTTGTATACCGATGCGAGATGGGCCGTGATGGGTGAGGAGCAGTAAGGGATGCATGCATAAGGGATACGATGTATGAGATAAGTGGGAGGATGATTTACAGGATTGTTGTCTTTGGGAAAGCATAAGGGGAGGGTGGCGCTGGAACCTAAAAAAGCGTTTTAGAAAGTTTTGTTGTTTCTAAAAGTTGGCGATGGGGTTGAATATCATGGAGCATTGTTTTTTGTTCGTTCAACTTCTATGATATGTATGTATGGTGGTTTTGAATGTGAAAGAGTGGAACTGGGTATATGTAGATATTGATTCAAGGGGGCATGATCTCGGAGTAAACACGATTGCCATACGACAATGTGAGTTACTTGGGTATTATAGAGACAATGTACTCCAATGGCATTTGGGGTTTGGGGGTGAGCAAGCGAGCCTTTGGTGATGTTCTTGTGGGTTAAGGAGAGTAAACAAAAAAGACTTACCCCCTGAGTTTGGAGAGAATGCAAAGCCAGCATTGCGGTGTCGCTGTGACAGCTCACTGCTTTGTTTTTGATACAAGTACTATATATATATCTATCATGATTGCATTGTTACCTGCGGATATAGTTTTGGAGTTTTGCTTTCTTGCTCTTTTCCTTTTTTTTTTTTTTAATACTTAATTCTTCCTTTGTTATATATACGCTCTATTTTTGTAATCCGCTCACACACACACACACACACACACACATATATATATATATATATATATCCCTCTATTTTGTATACATACATGTTAGGTTGGTCTCGCGACTGACTTTTGCCAATGTACAGTACAATAGGTGTGTTTAATTTTTATTGTTTGTAATTTCTTTTTCTTTGGGGGAGGGTTTTTTTCTGGCCGCAGCTGGGTTTCTTCATTTTACAACATATCTAGATAGCTGGTAAGCCAGACTCAGTCTGGGGCGGTTTTTTTTTTTGGGGGTCTCGACTCGTCATGTTTCAATGATGGCTGTTTTTGGACGGGGGATAGAAGAAGCCTCGACTAGTTAAGTAGTATATTATCATGGCTTCCGATATATTGTTTTCTTTTAAGGAGTAAACTTGATGCCCCTTACCTAGTCTTAATTACTCTGAATCATCAATTCCCAGTGAACCTGCCGGTATTCGTCAGGGGGGGTTTCCTCGGTGTGATATAACTTGTAAGGGTTTTTAGGAAAGGCTTTTGAAGTAGATGATACGTGGGTGACTTTTACTTTTTTTTTTCATTGAGTACTTCTTCTTTATCTTCTTCTTGTTCAAAGTCTAGTCTATACTCGTTAACAAGCCAGTCTTCTCCACCAATATATTGCGGTTTGCAGCAGTATTTGAGCCCGTTCAATCCAGTGGGTTCTGATGCCTAGATACGTCCTGATACTTTTCCCTGGACTATCACCATGCTGCTGTGCTATTGGTTTGTCTATTCTACATATAACTGAACCTAATTAGTATGGATATATATGTGCGGATCCTTCAATGTTGTAGATATTTTATTTATTCTATTATATGTTGTGTATTATAATATTTATGCCGTGTACATATCTCAACCGTTAGATTTATCTCTGATATTATTCCTGGTGTTTTTTTTGGGAGGGATTTCATGCAATTTTGTTGCATAGAAAGTAACGTTCTGGAATCTCTCTATCACGGTAGTAGTGGAAAAAAGGGGGTGCGTTACACTCTTTTGCCCCTTTCACTTTTCCATTGTCCTCCCCCTCCTCCTCCCCCTCTCCCCTCTTGGCTCTCATTGCTCTTGGCTCTCATCGCTCTTGCCCGCGTTTCTCCCCAATCCTCTTGGCCATTCTTGTCTCTTCATGCCGTTCTCGCCTCTCTCTGGACACTTACCACCCTGTCATACCGTTAGTTCTCCCCGTCTCCCCGTCTCCTCCCCGCAGCGGGAGTGTTTACTAAAATCCTTTTTTTATGCAGGTACGAAACGGCCACTAAGTTTTCTCCTGTCCTCAAACGGACATAAAGAAAGAGACAACGTCAGCATGTGGCGTTAGACCAAGTCTTGGATTATTGATGTTTTTTTTTTTTGGGCCGTTGGTAAAAAATTCCTTTTTTCCTGAAAAAAACAGAACCTTTCCTCCCTCACCCCCCTCCCCACATATACATACATACATGGGCTTCTTTTCTGGCAATGGTGATAATTTTCTTTTTTCAAGATCTTTCATCTGTCCGTCATGATTGGCCACTAACCCACCCACACACACACACATACTCTCTCTCTCTCCTTACGTGAGATCTTAATTAATAGTAAAATAACACTGAAGCCGGCGTGCGGTGCGATGCGATGCGATACGTAGGGTGATATTTTTATTCGGTTGACTTTCCTATTCAAGCGATCGAATCGTCGGGAGGGAATGCGGCTCAGTAAACATGTTGTAGTTTCATCATCAAATCATTTTTGAGCGTTCCAAGTCTCGATCGTGACATGTATGATTGGCGAATAAGAACCCCCCGATCTTGAGATGGTGTAATGTTTACGTGAGATCTTAACAAGGATTCCTTTTTTTATTATTTCTAATATCATTTTACTTCGGATTTTTTTCATGATGATGTGACTGACATGGGCTCTAAAATAATGTTGTTGCTTGGTTGGTTTCCGACGGTGGAAATTAAAACTCTAGAATTTGTGTGTGTATTTTACGTGAGATCTAAAATGAATTCGTCAGTAAGATGGAGATTATAGACTGGCGGGTCGGCCGTCGCCGGTCTTGATGTTGTATTGTACTTAACTCCTTTTGGCTTTGGGGGAGGATGGAGTGAGTGAGGCTCAGTTCAACATAGCTCATCACGCTTTAGGGGCCGTGATCTTTAGTAGTACGATATAGGGGGCATCAGGTATCTAGGGGGGGGGGGGAGAGATTCTTTACACACGCCTGTTACATCACTAAGAGAGATCGACATCGGCAAACTCCTTGACCCTTGGGGGATAGATGTTGTTTACCACTCACCCTAAATCCATCACCAGCAAGACAATGACATCGATACCCCTGATCTTTGTCAGGCTCATTGCATCACTACACACCTCAAAATCCAAAATTCCCATCAAAAAAAGGCATCAAATATCGAGTTCCCATCGGAATTCGGATCCAAGTCGAACCGATTTCGCATCCAAAAAGCGTGATATGATACTCCAAACCTACTTCTGTTCGCTCTTCCCGTCAGCGATCGGGGTGATTCAACAAAACTGCTCTCTTCGAAAAAAGGGCTGAGCAAATACTACCCTATCTCGCACACTCCCTCCATCCCTCCCTCCCTCCCTGCTTGCCCTTCAAACAATATCCCCACGTTCACAGCCTCCCTCAGCCTTCCCAAAAGAAAATGAATTTATTTAATTTATCTATAGAAATTCCTTCCAACCAAAATCAAGAAATTTAGTGCTCACTCCTTCGAAAACCCCCCAATCGAATCTAATCCAATCCTTCTGAGGTGAACCCTCCAAAAAAGAATATTTGCTCGCAGTGGAGAGTGTTCTCGAAAAAGGCTCCATTCAGTTGGTGATATCACATGGGGGCCGTGATGGAACATGGGGTGCCTTAACGTAAATGCGAGCGTGATGACGCTAAATGAAATGCAATACCACGACGCGATGTAACGGAAGCAAACGTTGGGATAACCCTTCTAGAAGGTTTCCTATTGGGGAGCAGGGCACTTTGGCTCGGTGAAATAAGAAGCTGATTTGAACGGAGGAGCCGCGATCAAAATTGGTAGGACTACGTAGTAGAAAAGACGTCATGGGATGGAATGCGAATTCATGGGACGCGTATACAAGATAAAAAGTTGTGTGAGTGGAGGTTGTATCCGGATGGTACGGTAAAAGTTGTTTTGGGGGTAGGTGTTTACAGGTCTTGGTGTGTGCAAATGGGCTGAGAAAGTCGGCGATGCCGATAAGCGAATTCACATTCTGAACCAATAATGGGATGAGGTATCGGGTCTGTAAGGCAGAAATGAGAATGACGATAATGTGCTTTGTGCCACGAGGACATTCTATACCGTGTATCTTGACGAGCCGCAACCGATTACTCCGAGTATTTTGTCATGGCCACTAAAAACTGCGTATTGCGCTGTAGAAAACGCCCACCACAAATTAACTAACATCCAATGCCATCATCTCGGCCTCGTCGTCCTCGTCCATCTCGTAATCACTCTCATCTTTGACGCGTCTGGTGATGGCCATGGCGGCGGCGGCAGCCTGCTGATCCAACTCCATCTGATGAGCAGCCTGCAACTCCTGGATCAGATCCTCCTGCATCTTCTTCTGGTGCTTCTTGAGGTGCTCAATGTTCCAAATACTGACGCCCTCCTGGTCCTTGGTCTTGAACGGCTGAGCCATTCTCCTCAAGAAAACACGTGCGCTGCTGACAGCCATATCCGTGCTGAGATTCGTTTCAGAGTCTCTGATCTCCTGGTTGATCCACTTGGGAAGCTGGGCTCGTTTCTTCTGGAATCGTCGATCAGCGAGAACCATTAGCCCGTAGTCGTCTTTGCCTCTCAAGACACGACCCAGGCACTGTGCAGCATGACGCATAGCATCGAAAGAGAGGAAATCGTTCTCCCTGATGCGATAGGTTTCTCTCAAAAACTCCAGACGAGCCTTGAGAATACGTGACTCGGTGTACTGAAAGGGCACGCCGATGCAAAGCACAGTACGCCCATATTGATGGTCAAAATCAATACCCTCAGATACCTTGCCACGCGCGACACAAAGGAGAACCGCGCCACGTCCATTGCAGCATGCGGTCCGGTAAGTCTCCAGAGCCAGTGAAGTCTCCTGAGCATCAGGTGTCTCCACCAGGATGAGCTTGTACTTCCACACTTCGTCGAGGATACCCATTCCCTGCCACATGCTGATGATTGACTCCATGTAGAGGTAAGAAGGGAAGAAGACAACCATGCCATCAGGGGTAATCTTGGCAAACTCGGTCAACAGGTTCCCGTAGTTTCTGACCACGCTGGGTTCGTTTCGGACTTGGAAGCTTGTTGAGATGCTGGCTTGGTCACTTCCACGAGTAACAATCATTGGTAAGAATGACTTTCTGGCCAGGGTCATGCTGTACGATTCTTGGACCACCGTCTGAAAGTTGAGCATCTTTGGGTACATCTCAAGTGGGGAGATTGTACCAGAGGTAATGATGACTGAGCTGAAGCGGTCAAACACCGGCTTGATGGCGATGGCGGCGTCTAGGCAGGTAAAGTGGAGAATCGGGTTGGGTACCTCTGCCGTGTCAGACTCATACGGCTCGAGAATCAAGAGGAAACCCTTTTCGTATGTTGATACAAGAGTTGCAAATGTCGCAACTTCTTGTAGAGGTTGGTAATCTTCGATGTTGGTGAGTTCCAACGTTCTTACCAACGAGGTCAACCGCTCGGCACAAAACCTCAGCGGTTTCTTCTCAATGAAGGTATACTCCTTCAAATGGGCGAGGAAAGATGGTGGGGTTTCTGAGATGACCTGTCGGACTTTCATGCGCGTTTTGAGATACTCGATGAACCGCCTGAGGAATGCAACAAAATGTTCGGCTCTCCTGATGTTGCCAGGAATGGCTTCATTGATGAGATCATCCGGGAGAGCTATTGCAGTCAGTAAGCTGAACCGTCGTGGGAGTGCTGTCTTGTAACATACTGGGATTTGCCATAAAGGAGTCTTCTTGTTGGCAATCATCGCTACCCCTGAGACCTTGAACAAGCTTCTCGTATTCGTCTTGGAGCTTCTTCTGGTCGGACTCGCGCATCTCATTGATCTTGTTTTCGAGGTTTTGGGCGCCTCTTGTTGCTCTTCTCAAAGAATCCTCAGTGATATCAGTGCTGAGTGACTCGATGCAAACGTTGTCAATGTTGTGGGCTTCGTCAAAGACAACAATGCAGTCCTTTGACAAGTCTTTCGAGACTCGCTCAGCAATCTTTGGATCTAGAAGGTAGTGGTACGAGTAGATGATGACATTGCAGTATTGCATCTGTGAAATGAAATTAGTATGTATTTTCCAAGAGATCATCGTGCAAGGAGGCAAACCATTCGTCGAGCAGTGAAATAGGGACACTGCTTCTTCTCCTCACCGTAGCGTAATAGACCATCGAGTGTCCAAACGCCATTGGGTACTAGATTGTGAGGCTCAAGAAGATCGAGGTTCTAGCAATCACGTCAGCAAGCCATCCTTACCAATCTGTGCGGGATCAGGGTTGACAGACATCGTGGTAAATACACGTGTCGACCTCCTCCCCCTTCTCTCTCTTCTCCTTGACGAAGCCAGCCGTCAGACTTCGGCAACGGGCATCAACAATACTGCCGCTCTTTTCCCGCTTGACCGAAGGATGAAGACACAAGTTTTTTCGACTTGTAAGACCAAGAGCTCGGAAATCCTCTTCCCCTCCGAGACGGTCTGCTCTAAACTTGATGAGGTTCTTCAACTCGACCAGTGCCTTTTCGATCTCGGACATTGTTCGTGAGCAGTAGATGAGTTTTCGTTTCTCCTGCGATTGCATTTGATATGCTATAATGAGGGAGAGCAGGGTGACAGTCTTCCCCGTGCCCGAAGGCATCTCCAGAACGCAATTACCGCCGGCATCGAGTGTTTCTGTGATATATTGTTAGTGATGACGGAAGCATATGGAGAGTCATCATCTTGGAGGAACCCCACTCTTCAAGTCCACCATGTAGCTGCGCCATATCATTCAGTGTTAACAAAAACATGCTGCAAAGACCAGTGCAGAGAATACATACGCATATTGTTCTATGGGAATGTTAGTCTTGCCACTTGGAAACTGGACGACGAGTTTGGACAGAACATGCCTGGATAGATGCGGGGATATGGGAACAGCACCCGCAAGTCGCTATCATGGCCATTCTGTCAGTTTATTCTTTTGTTTCACACAAATGACATCTGCATCTGCAAATTTCTCCGGCTTACTCGATGAAAAACTCCATTTTGATGGTCTACTGATGATGAATGGTGGATGGTTTTGACGGAGCAACCTGGAACGTTTGCATCGACAATCGCAAATGCCTTGTTTTGTTCACCTAATGGAACCGCTGCAATGCCATTGGATATTCTAGCCCACTCTGTTCTGGGTAATCAGGCGTGAACCCTAAATCGTTGTCGTCGCCGTTGTCGTTCAAAGATGGAAGTCTGCAATCACGTGGTTGCTGCCTGCTAGCGGTGGCGACGCGACAACAGAAAGAGACGGATGGGCGGCTGCCACTGAGTGTCCAAGCTTCGGTGTACGGCCCGCGGTGTGCGGAGCTCGGCGGACGGTGAAGACTGTTCACCGTGAACAAAGGTGGAGCGCGCGCGCGCTTTCCACTCCCGGCCGCCAGCCGCCAATGAACCCCCGACATTGCGTCTCCCAGGCTTTCAGCTTCCCAGGTTTCCCATTAACCACCGCATAAGCCACTTCCATCCAGGTTCCAGCAATTCGCTGAATTGCGGTTCCAAAACATTTAACCAATTGGTTCAGCCGTCTCTTCGCGAAACATACAACCAAGCAATAAGAAACATGGTGTAATTCCTGTTTATGCCGTCCCCAGCGAGGGACCGTCATGACAATCATTAGGTGCTGCCACTGACGTTGACAGCTCTCCCATCTACATGAAACGTCATGCACCTACCTGCACCTGCACCTGCACCTTTGACATGATACATGCCATCATCATCAATCGACACTATACGATCCATCAAGGTAAACGACGGCAATTCCGGTCGTCCCCTTCAGACGCCATGACCCCGCCCGCAATAATTGCAAGCCATCCCCGATGCCGAGCGGGTTGATTGCAACATCGGTTGAACCAAGACGCGACGATGCAGGCTTCGCATGGAAGCCTTCCAGAAGGGTTCGTCATCGGCCAATTGACGATTTAGCGCTGCAACTGTGATTCCCGTTACTGCTACGCAAGAGAGTCTCATTCTGGGCGTTCGAGGAAGGTCTCATTCCCCCGCGCGTACCTGCTGGCCTACCCCCCAGCGCCCAGTCCTCGCCTTCTCCGATTCTCCCCTCTTCCCCTCACCACCAGGTTTGAGACTACGGATATCGGAGACGGTGGACCACGGGCAGAGACGAGCGAGCGGCGTCGAACGTCCCTTCACCGGTGCTAACGTCGCCGGCGTGCCCGTCGTGCCTCAGCTATCGTCTTCTCACTTTCTTTGCCTTGCGGTACCCCACGTGGTGGACCGACCGCAACTGGACGCTCCTTTCTCAGCCAAGCCAGCAGCAGCAGTCATCCCGTCCCGGGCCCGCAGGTTGAGGTCGTAGTGGTGGGTGTAGATGGAGATTGAGTGGTGAGAACATGCGCACCTCTTGCATACTCGGATGCCTTCTAGCCTGCTTCTAGCGTTGACGATCCGAGAGCTTCAATGACTTCGACCTCATATCCATGTCTGAAACACTAATAGCAACTGTTTTTAGAACATACTCTCACACAGCTGACTGAGTGGTGGAGTGATAATTCTGATGTAAGTATCGTGAGGGGGCCAGAAAGAGATCGACAACTGCTATGTAAAGAGTGGCGGCGGATTTTCCCATGTCCACCGCAGGGCGGATCGGAGTTGTTTCAAAACATGCCCAGTTAGGCGTTCCTGAGAGAACGACTCTGAATGGATCAATGGAAAGACACACACCCCCCTCCCCGCTTTCGTTCTCTTTCTTCCTACGCCAGCTGTGCCGTTCCAAGTTCAACGCCGCGCACCTGCGCAAGTTCCGTGTGTCGGGTGTTGTATTGTAACCTCGAGTCCCATCATACTCTGTATCCACATCAACGAATAGAACGAGGAACTGCTGACATGCCGGCTGTGGTCGAAAAAGGTGGCCGGCAGAAGGTTTCAGCACTAGATGAAGCAAGCCCACGGCACAGCACGCAGAACAGAAGGAAACCCAGCAACTGCATGGAAGCCTTCTAGAAAGATTCTTCTTGAATCCTTGGAAAAGAAGCAGGGGTGTGTTCTCCTTTGCGAGAATGATACACTGGTTGTTGAAGAATCCACCACGGTTCGGACGGCGACCCCGCGTCACCCGCTTTTTCATCACATTTACATCCGATACCACACATATTCCAGCCGGGACATGCCATCGGCGGTATTGACGACTAGTCAGGCACACGTTCTTGTCTTTTCCCCCACTTGGAATTCAATCAACATTTTGGGGGCGCAAAAATACATGGAAAACAGGGTCATGATTCCTACTACCACTCTTCGTCCAATACTCGATGCCTTTTCAAGACTGAATCGGGCAGGTTACCTTGGAATCATTTTATCAGTAGACTCAACGGCGACAGCGGACGATTCAGCAGGGTACGGTCCCGGCGGGGTCTTGGTCTCATCGATATCGTAGAGAAACAAGCTCCGGTTGCATTTCGGGCTGCATCAATATCCTGGACTTGTATTCACTCAGTCCTGTTGTTTTCATCATCACCAGCCACCTCGAGATTCCACACCCTGTCCACGCTTTCCCACAACCCCTGTCATTTGCAGAACACACAGACACTCTTGTGCGCTTGTCCGCGGCTGTTGGCTCGCTCTCAACATCAATATTACGGATATACCCCATGCCGATTCTCTGTTTCTCGGCTTTTTACGCGCCGCAATTGCGTGAGCTACACACGCACACACAGACCAAGAAACAAACTATCGCGCGGCACTGTTACCGCGCTAAAAGAAGTTGGTTTTCTGAGTGTGCGTGATGTGTTTCAATCATCGTCAGCCATAATCATCCATCAGCCATCAAATCTTAATTTCTCAATATTCTACTTTGTCGTACACCAACTTCTCTCCCACTGTGTAGTTTGTTGCGGGGTTCCGTCCACCATGTGACTAACCGATCTAGAACGCTTACTTGACATTCGTTAAAATTGACTTTATTGAGTTGAACATGTTCCCCTGTGGCGAGGGGCATATGCCAACTGTAGACTTTGTTCCTGGCACTAATGTAAGTCAAGTTAGTTTACTCGGAAGGTTATTGTTTGGCCATCTTTCTTGCTTGCTCTTGTTTAGACCCCCTCCCCCCGTCCCTTGTCCTGTGGTTGGAGTACATAGGTATCATGTGGAGTTCTGCAGGAACGGAACAGCTAGTTCGGTAGGTACAGTGGAGAAACAACAACACACACAAAGAGACTCTGCATACAACGAACGAACGATACCTAGATAGATGGAGAAACTGAATAAAATATTTTCAAAACCAAGTTTGAACTTTTTGATGTGACACACACAGAGGGGAGGGAGGGAGGGACGGGAGACAGGGTAAAATAAATTATTGGCGGAGACCAAACCACAGAAAACGGGCAAAAAACAATAATAATAAAAAGGAATATTAACCACAGCAAAAACGGGATACCAACCATTCAACACTGACTGGTTTCCATGTATGTATGTATTGGTGGTGGTAATTTATGCACTTAAACTTTCTGTAAGGGAGGGGAAGAGCAAAAAAAAAAAAAAACCGGCTGAAAAAACTTGGTAATAAAATTACTACACTGCCGTGTGGGTGCATTCGTTTCTTGGCTCTCTATCTCTCTCTCTCTCTCTGTGTGTGTGTGTGTCTGTGTTATGTGGTATGGGGTTGCCTGAAATGTTTTTTAAAGTTTGGTGCGCAGCAAGCAGATAGGCAACAACATTCTGTTACATATATCACCACAACAACAACAATAACAATCATGGTTGTATGTAACTTCATCATGGCAGTGCAGACTTTTGAAACAAGAAATTTTTTTTCCCCCCTCCCCATTTTAATGATAATGATGAAAGATAAGACGAAAAAAAAATTAATTAAAAAAAAAAAAAAGGACGATGATTGCTATACTTATCTACTACAAGTGGTTTTTTTTGGGGGGGGTTTTTTTTGTAAAATTTGACCGTTATGGTCACGGTTACGGTGAAGCTCGGGAGAATAATGGATTTGAAACCCTGTGTTCCAATGTTCCTGTGTCCTCTTACCATGTAACTGAAAGCAATGAAAGGTGAAAAGTGATGGCTGATGATCTGATGATCTGATTTGGGGAGGGGGGGCGGAAAGGGTCCATCCCATGCCAAAAGGAAGGGTAAAGGATTAATTACCTTCCCTTCCAAGATTCATCAACCATCATCCTTCTCTCCCGAACTTGCAACGCCCGTAACATACAAAAATAGATGCTGATAACAAAACTTGGAAATGTTACAGAGTCATCCTATCTTGACGAGAAAAAAAAAATCCGCCCCAGAACCGTTGTATCAGAAGGCGAAGATCGAGACCTGACAAGGTCTGGACCCCCTCCCTCCCTCATGCTCGATAATCGACCTTCATCGGATTAGCGAAATTCCGGGGGATTCGTGCCTCTTTCTTGTCCTGTCCTGTCCTGTCAAGCCGGGATCATCTGCTTTGCCTCTTCTCACACGATGGTGGAGAGAGAGAGATAGAGATAGACGAGCCTAGACGCGCCTGGACAAAGCCTGGAGAGGTAGTCTCGAGTATCAAGTCCAAGGTGAGTAATCGCCACTGTCTCCTCTCCTTCCGTCACATGAACCCTGGAACTGGCATGGCCCCCATACCCATAGCTAGTATTATACCCTCATGTGATGATGATGATCTGGTGGAGAGAGAACATGGTATGTAAGACCTAAACAGGAACCAAGACTGATAGACTTTGTTCATCCGCATCAAGGCCGAATTTGAACATGGCCACAAGACTTGTTGGTGAGCACGACTCCATGATTCTGTCCAAGCTAGGAAAGGTACTGTTGTAAGAGAGGAAGGGGCGTGTGTTTAATGCGACAGCCGGACTCGGAGCTGCCCTGCTTGGTCTTCTTCTTGGGCCTGGCCTCGGCAGTAAAGACGAACCAACAAGACGTAGACTACTATCAAGAAAGGAAAGAGGGGAATACAATAGCGTAAACGGAATGGGATGATCCGAGGGTGGCTTGCTTCAATGGAGGGGAAGAGTGAAGTTGTCCGATGAAACTAACGCGCGTGTAATTTTATGTGTGTGTGTGTGGGTGTGTACGTCTCGGAAACATCGGACGGACACGGACAAATAAAAACGAAATGAAATATTGAGAATACGCATGATGTGAGGATCTCTGTGTGCGTCTGGTCCGTGTGTGTGTGTGTGTGTGTGTGTATCACCATCAACACCACCGCAGCGTATCTGGGCTTCCAGATTCCCTTTCCAGACAGGGTGCTTATGTGGAATCTGATCTGAGAGATCTTGCTTCCTCTCCCAAATCCGTCTTTCTAATCTCCCCTGCCACAATCCAATATATTCATCTGATATCTCTCAAACATGATATCGTTCCTGCGAGAACTCAAAATAACATTGTGATAATGTGGAAAAGAGATAAAAATAAAAATAAATAAATCAAATGGGCGATTAATTCCTGTGCAAGGTGGGGAAAGAAACAAAATAAGACCTGGCTTTTGCATTCCTGCTCGCATGTGTTTCATGTTTCAGAATTTAGAAACATGCGCTCCATATATGCAAGGCAAATATCTTTGGAATCTATTTTTCTTCAGCCACAAAGCAGGAAAAGGGGACCTACTGCAACATGCAAAAGGTCAGGTTCGTCCATGACGGTGGTAGCGTAGGCCCCCGCATACGCACTGATGATGATCTGCTGGGCTGTGTGTGTGCAGCAACTGGGAAGGAGGGGGGTGTGGCCGAGTGAGGGGTGGACGGTAGCATTTTGGAGACAAAGAGGGAAAATGCTATTGGTGATATGGGAATGACACCCAAATATAGACCCTGCTTCTGATTGGAGGGCGCCTAATTTTTCTGCAACTTGCAAAGCCAAATGCAACCCCAGACTCTCGACCATGCCCTTTTTAGGATATGCCGGCCTTTGCTCTCCACTATTGCAGCAAGGTAAAAGCCAGCCCTAGCGGTTGATAGAAGGTGGGGTTACGTCGCGATGTTGCGTCTGTTGAGGAGGTCATGAATTGTGGTTTGCCGTTGCCCGCCCGTGAGCCTATTCCCAACTGGGGAAAGCAATTATCCACCAACACTGTCGTCTCTTTATTTCTCACTCGTGCCATGATAATCTGTCATCACCCACGCTTGCTCGTTACTAGTGAGAACGGCATGTGGAATCCTCCTGCAAGCGATAGTCTGCGCTAAATTAGCCCAAGGATTGCATTGCGCAACACCTTCGGCAGACGGGACCGGGACCGAAGAAGAAAGCCGTGATTTGTTGGCCAGTTGGTCTGTTGGCTGCGGCTGTTGCGGTAGTCTTCACCCTTGTGCTAGCTCTCCCGTACCTCCCGGCGCCCATGATGGGACGAAAAAAGAAATGAGAAGTGCGATAATGGAAAGAGCCGAAAGTGGGCGATTGAGCAATGCTGCTGTCTGCGCTACGCTCGCTTGCGCTTGCTATACGCGATGATAACGGAAGATTCCACTAAGGGTGCGACAACAAACACACCAAGAATGTGGCGGTGTTGGTGCTGATGATTTGGCCCTTGCACAGAGATTTAGTGCGACTATTGGCCAGTTGTGCTACGTGAGGTCATGCCGCCGTGCTGAAATGGAACTGATGCCGAGAGAGGAAAATCGCTGCCTGAGCAGGACACTGTGGGGGAGAGTGAGGTTGGGAATACCCACATGCTGAGTGTCCAGGGGGATTTAGTCGATATCACATCATTCTGAGCACTGGCATGACGGCCAAGAGACGGACAGAACAGGTTAGAATCCGGGGTTTTCTCAGTTGTATTCCCCTGTAATGATCGAATTTGGTAGTCATCGTACTCTTGATCATCATCATCACCCCACGATGCCGTCGGTCTTAGCGGGCAGTCCTTCTGGAATGGGATATCCCGAGCACCGACCTAGTGTTGTTGTTTGACTGATAACACTCTCCCTCATTTCGCACCGAGTCTTCCGCCAAGTGGAGCTCGCACTTTTGGTGTAAGATATAACACCTTAAGTTGGTGATGATACGTAGTTGTAAGTTTAGGTAATGAGTTCTCACAAAAACAAGTGTGAGCTTGAGTGAGAGCTTACCGAAAACGGATATGGTGGTCAGAAAACAATGTCTTAGTGACTTAGTCAGGACAGCCGTCTGATCTTTTCATTGAAGTAGCGGTCGACGTGAAAAATCGATAAATGTGACGTACCAAAACGCCAGTCAGCAAGCCAGCCGGACGGGTATCACTCATTTCAGAAGCCACTTTGTGAGTTGTGATCAAGATGCCGGGATATAAGTCAGAGCCTGATCTGCTATGTGTGGTTGCATGTATAGTGAGAGACGCACTGCACGAAAAGAAAACTAAGGCGATGGAACCAAGAACCTAGTGAAAAATGGCAGGCACTGCTTGGAACTTTTGCTGCGCGAGCATCCGTTTTCTTGCGCGCCGACTGAACCATTACCAAGGTACGCGGTTGCATTTTGGCACGCAACAGTGCACACTAGGTAGCCCCTTTCGGTCCCCTGATCTCTTATCGTACGGCACTGTGATATATGGTTACTACGTGCCGTTACAGTTGCAAGCCAAAGAGTTGCGTTTTCCCACTGCATCACTGCAAGACTGCAGGCTTCGAGAATCCTTCGATTGCGACTCGGGGCTCCCCCCCTTTCCACTCTCGTCAAGCTGCATTCGACACCAACGAACCGCGTCTTGTCTTGCCGTTATTGAAGATGGTATATGCCGCCGCCGTGAGTTAATAATTCTAAAGGAAGGATTTAAGGTGCTGAGGCGGAGAAATGGCACATGGAGATGGATTGGTGGATGGGGTTAATGGCTTTTGCTTGCAGGATGTAATTTGCTGCAAGATGCAGTTGGTTGGTGAAGGTTCCGAAAAGTCGGGAAAATCTTCAATGCTCAATGGTCTTGGAGCATTAAATGCCGCGAGCTTAATTGTGATTGATGCCTTTGGGCGTTGAAAGCTCTCGGTACCGTTCATCGTTCTGTCTGTGTCAGCCCATTTTGGATAATTCCATACTATGTGGATCTCGGTCAAAGTTGATGGTCTGGCGCCGAAACCCGGGGAAGCGGGGGCGGTGGTGGAAGCCAGCCCGCGGGCGGAGATCCAAGTGGAGTCTTTGGGGATCTTCACCAGGGTTCGCGGAGCTCCATCGGAAGGGAGGGGCAGCTGTTAGTGTTAGCGGGCAGTGTGCGGATATCACATTTATTATCAGGCACCTAAATAATTGCCTGGGGAATTCGTAAAAATGGAGGGGAAAACCAGTACTTACCAGCCTTTGGAAGACAAGGACATTGATCTCATCATCATTCCCATCACCAATTCTATCTGGATGGTGCATGATGATGATAATGATGAGAGATGATGAGAGATGTTGTCGTCTTGCAAAGCATTGACCAATTGGGCCTGCCTTGCCAAGATGACTAGTAGATGCGCACGTTGCGCCCTCTATGTGATTCGGAAGTCTTCCAATTGGAGACTAGACGTCCGAACGGGATCCGCCCGTTCTTCCCTTTTGACGGTCCGACTCTTTTTCTCGAGAAAACCAATTGCGAGTAGATAGCCACACCCATGATGGCGTAATGTCGCTAGGTGCGACGAACCTTGATGAGGAATTCTACCTGCCTTGTTTGTGCGGTTTTTGTTCCCACTCTTCATGGACATCGGGGGGTCCCTGGCCCCATGTCGATGCCGCTGTGATAAGTGGAGATGCTATCCAAAGCTCCCACGGCCTGGCCGCTGCCTCTCCTGATTGTGCTAAAAACAAGCCATCTATCACAGAGGAGGGTAGGCTTGGAGGATTTCGAATTTTGTTTCACGAAGGGAGTGTTGTGCAAGGCTATTCGGGCCCATTTTTGGAATCTGCCGTCCCCAAAATGCTCCTCTGAATCCTTCGCAGCAGCAGCTGCACATGAACACTTGAAGAGGACCTTTGGTCGCCCCTGGTTCCTGGACCTGAGAAAACCTGGCCTGGCAAGGATTTAGTATAGACCACTCATCGTCGTCCCTCGTCTCCACGCGGGACCTAAATGCTGGCCGTTCGTTCCCCGAGAGCTTGGCGGTCTCGGCGCCCCAGGGGCCTCGCAGCACACACCACACCTTGTTGCCCACACCTTGTCCTTGTCAGTTGTCACCCGCGTCCAGCCGCGGGTTCAATCTGAGCCCTGGTGTCTCGGGCTGTCTGCTGCACTCTGCACCGCCGCACCAAAGCCATGCAAACACTCTGCCAGACTGCCGTGTTTCAGGTCCATCAGCTGCTGTGCAGCGTGTCTGTTTCTTCCCCCACGTTCACCTTAGGGAAGGATCTGAGTCTCCCATAATAGATCTAGCTGAGGTTACAAGAACTCAGGACTGCCAAACCAGACAGCGTTTCCATGGGAGTATTTTGTCCTCCTCCTGTACTCCCATGACATTGTGTTGCGACAGCTGGTGTCAGGTGTGCGCGAATTTGTGCGCGCTGAGTAGAGTGTACCGCGACGCTGTAATTTAACTGTTTGGTGGATATCTACGACATCTGCATGGGTTCATGCCCTGGTGTCCCGCCCGTTAGACGAGCAGGGCTGTGTGAACGATCCTTGGCCCAACCTCAGACTTCGCGCTCTTGGACCCCAACAAGGACCCCCAAAGCACTATCGATGAGAGAGCAATGATACTCGGATACTGAAGAGAATCCCCAGAAACACTTCCTATTGGAACGGAGGGATTGTCTATCAGCCGATGCTTGTCCGAGACTGATCCTCTCACTGCTCGAGGAAAGGGTCTGAGAAAAGCTTGAGTAATGATACGACGTGTGAAAAGTGTCGAATCTGGCAATTCTGAGCCTGAATCACGGTAATGTTAATTGTCGAGCCTATTAGCTCAGCGGTCGCATATTCTTGGGCTCGCAAGAAGCTGAAAGAGTCAGCGACGGGCTTATGGGCGTCGGGAGAAAGACGCACAACGCAGCCACTGGGAGAGCTCATTGGCATCGCTCGTAATAAGTTGATGCATTCTCGGCATGGTGAGTGTTACCCTCCCGCCGAGAATCATTGTTGCCTGGAAAGAGACTGACAGCTGTTTCTGGGCTGTGATGGGTGGTGGGGCGCACTGCGTCGCATATGTCGGATTGACTTGCGCATGTCTGCCTTTCCTGCCGCGAACGCGAAGAATGGACTGAACCAGAAGGGACAGGTCAACCTCGCAGCTTGTTTCTCGTAGATTGGACTGCCGTTGAAGACTTGCCGTTGGATGTTCGGGTGTTATTGTTGTGGGTGTCTTGCGCGATCAACCACATCACCGCATCCGTCACCGCCGCGCAGTGGCATCGGCAGCGGGAAGTCCCTTTCGTTTCCGTAGGCAAACGGCGCCCAAGGGACCGCGAATGACGGGCAGAAGAGACAGAGCAGCAGTTTCCCCCTGCCATATCTCGTGGGGTTTGTTGAAATGGTCAACGCGCTGAAACTTTGCAAACAATAGCGATTGAACAGTGATTGGACCAGTGGATCTCAAGCGCAATTTGGAATTACAGGGATCCTTCCACTGATCTCTGCCCTGCCAGGCCGTTGAAGATCTGGGCTGAAGAAAGCAAAGAAACCATGTTCGTGCAGTATCTGTGGTGCGCACATTCCCATCTTCCCGTCCAAAAACAATCATCAAAAACCTGAATGGGTCATGTCTCATCAATATGCAGTGTTTGCCGTGCAATCTATTCCACAGGGCAGAGATACCACCCGTCAGTTTGGTCAGTGAGATGTGTGGCTCGTACGGATTGGCGAATCAGCAAATCGCATTCTGCGTGGGTTGACACCATCTTCTCCACCCATCTCCCCGATCTGTCGCTGCGCCTTCCCAGATTCCGACAGCCGTCCTCCCGTCGCTTCCTTGCATCGCCGTCGTAGCTTCTTCGAATCATGATCCGTTGCGAACTCCAATCAATCAAATCATGTGAAATGTGAGAGAGTTTAGATTCCCGTCTTTTCAAAGTTCCAACTCGTGGATAGCCGGTAATTCTTTTGGAGGACTCGTCAGTTATTGGAATGATCCCCTGCAAAAGTGCCCCATTCGTTGGTTTGATCCAAACGAGGTTTGGGGGCTGACCATTTGCTGACGAGCATGATGGTTCGTTCGTCTCTTTTCCGCCGTTTGGTTGCTCTTGCAGTTCATATCGCTCGCGTTTTCCTGGATTGGCCACCTATTCTGATCGGTGAAGGTACGTACATAGGTTGGAGTCTCAGATGCAGTGCTTCCCCAACATCTGTCCAAAAGTCCTTTGGGCTATCATGTTCTCCGACGGTCATTCGAGTTTTATTGACTCTGCAATCGCAATTGCAATCGCAACCCCACGAATCCTTCACCGACCAGGTCCTCCAGTTCTTGCTCCTTGGGGTCCTTGTTTGCGCCGATTGCTGCGATAGCACCTGGACTCTCTCGTAGATGCGGCCGCCAAACAACATCCTGTTGGGTCTCTGATCGACAGCGATCATGGAAATCAAGTTTGCCGTTACAATGGTTACAATTAGTTGTATCAAGTCGCAAAAGCACATCCTCCAGTTGGCGTTGGTTTGGCGACCCGACACATCTCAGATGATGCTGATGCCCTGGTGTCCCGGTGCGCTTGCGCGCAAAAAACAGGCGCAAGCGCTTGTCTTTCCCGTTCTGTACGGGACCGGTACCTGGAATCGCTCGACATGTGGGCTGCCATTCTGCTCGCTCGGTTTGGTGCAGCCAACTGCAACCCGCCTGGTCTCCCGTCCCTCGACCTCTCTCTTGGGTCGCCCGGTCGCCCGCAGTACGTTTGTGCAGCATTCGAGGACTCGACAGCTCTCTTCAGATCTGTCGTCTCCCCGGATTCCGCGCCATGATCGCTACGGCGATGGTCTATGCCCATCCGCTCTCCGCCCTCCGCCGTGGTCGTGCCTGTTCTGTCCACAGGGCCGATCTGGGGGAATGGCCGTTGCTTGAATAACCGAACTGCCCTCTCGGAGCCGGGCCATTACTATCACCACAATCATGACAGCAATGTCGCCGATGGGTGTGTGGGTGTCACGGATGCCGTATCTCCGCCCCGGTCGCCGAGGATCCGTCAAGGAAGACTCGAGGACTTTGATGATAAGGTACATAGCTGCACTGCAGGAACACGCCCGTTATTGGTGCATCCACGGGAGTGTCAACGGACAGTTCGAGCAGGAAAGCTCGCACCAACAACTCTCGAGGACATCCAGTGTGACTTGAGCGAGGCCTTGGCCCAACAGCCCTGTCGATGGCACCCCGCAGGCTGGCTAAAACGTCGTGACCAGGACCGGACAGGGCTCGTTGGGAGTGGAGGGGGAACAGGAACAGATGCCCCACAACAGCTGGAAACGGGACCCAACAGCTCAAACGAGGTGCCTGTTGTCTGCAGGTGTGTGAGCCCATTGCCTTATCCTTCCCTACCCTGGCCGCTACTTTTAGATTCCCTGCAACCCTTGATACGCAGGGCTCCCAACATGGTGTAGCGTGGTGAGCGTTTCTATTTTTCCCAGAGAGACCTATTTTTTCCCGACTTGGGAGTGAGCAGCAGCACACCACCCTCCCACCCTCCAAGGCTTCCCCCCTGAACGCAACTCGGTTCTTCAATGTCCTGCCACCCTGCTGGAACCGACAAGTCGTACTAACCGCTTTGCGTGCAGCGCGATTCCTGTTTCGCTCAGATCCTTCCCTATCAGGCTGGTTGCTCACCAACAGCCTCTCCTCACTCTCAAGATGCTCACCCATGTCTTACCCCAGGAGTACCCATGGCCTTTTGCCAATGCAGCAGCCACACTCCCCCCTCCCCCCCAGGTCGGTCTCCCTCGTCTGTCGTGCGTCGCTAAAGACGCACCCCCCCTGCCTGTCCCCCCCTCTTCCTCCCCCCTTGTCAAGTTCTATTTCCCAAGACGCACATCTTCAACTGAGAGCGCGATGTGAATGTACATGGGCTTACTCCATTTTAAGGCCAGGCAGAAATCCTGGTTCAGAATTTACAAATTCTTATAAGATACCCCGGCTGTCTGCCTCATCCAAACACACACATCTTTTACTCCCACAGCCTGCCTCAGTTTCATGAATCAAGCTGACAACTGGACGAGGAGCCTTCTCTGATCCTGATCTCTTGTACATTCATGCTTCCCTGGACCAGCTACATTAAAGCTTGACCGGCCTCGCAAACAAAGACCCGGGCTTTCGATCTCGGTTCTTTCCCCTATATCTGGCCTGCCTCCCACCCCCTCATACTCAAGTCAGAGTCTCGAGGTACCTTGGACACCAATCGGAGCTCAAGCACGCTTACTGGGAATAATCCCCTGGACACCGCCCTCCAACAAACATCGTCATCCTTCTTACCCCCCTATCTTCCACAGGCACCGCGCACCAACCAGCACCACCACTCACGCACACCACCCAAACAATATAAGTCAACCTCGCACCCCAGCCCTACACATCAACCATGGATCTCACACCGCCTGCTCTCACTCGGTCGCCATCTTCCCCTGCGCACACTTACTGCACTTCAGAGTCAAGCTACCCATCACCCGGCCTTGTGGAGCAACAGTACAAGATCTCATCGATATATGACCAGTCCTGCGCCGTGTCCCCACCCATGGACTCTGAGAACTCTCTCCCACCTCTCGACTCGATGAGCCAAGCCGACTGGAACAACACCGTTATTCATCACCCCATGTCTTCGGCTTCCAGCATGCCCAACATCCTCTCTGCAGAGTACGACTCTTTCAACAGCTACTCTTACGGCCACGACGTCTACCACCCCCACAGCCACGCCCACTCCATCCACACCTCGACTCCTCCCCCGACTGGCTCCGCTCCCCGATCACCACCCCTTACTTCGAGGACTTCTATGCCTTACACTCCTGCCACTTCAGTCCCTGGCTCCATGACACCGCGAGTCAAGATGGAGACTGCTTCGGAGTATGGCGGCCATGGCATGGAGGCTTCTCAGTACCCTTCTCCTCGATCGGTCCACACCTCTTACCCTGGAGACAACAGCGCGTATGCTGCCACTTCAACGGGCTATCTCTCAGACAGCGGATCTTCAGCAACCTGGCACAAGCCCGACTACCACCCGGTTGAGCCTGAGCAGTTCTACCCAGGGCCGCCAGGACACCAAGTATCTGGCTTCCCCTTGGACAGGAGACATCAATACAGGATCAACCGGCCAACACGGAGGCAACCTCGCCGCTTGACCACCAAAGAGGAGGCCAACTTTGTATGCGAAGTCAAGGGCTGCGGAAAGATGTTCAGCAGAAGTTACAACTTCAAGGCCCACATGGAGACGCACGACGAAAAGCGCGAGTATCCTTTTCCTTGCCCCATGAACGACTGCAACAAGAAGTTTGTTCGCAAGACGGATCTGCAAAGGCACCACCAGAGCGTTCACATGAAGGAGCGCAACCACAAGTGCGACTTCTGCTCCCGCATGTTTGCTCGCAAAGATACGTTGAGAAGGTAAGCTTCAGATGATAATCCAGACCACGAAAAATATAGTAGCTAATCGATGCGAAATAGGCACATGGAAGATGGCTGCTCCAAGAGATTTGACATTGGAACGCTTGATCTCCGACCAGACGCTTATGACAGCATGCATCGGCCTATGGCTCCGATGGGCCACATGATCCCACCTCCTGGAGGTCTCCCTCCAATGGCCATTCCTCCTCTCTGCAGCACCAGCGTCCTCGGCTCAATGCCACCCTCCATGCGGGGCAGAGAGCCTGAGCACTCGCAGATGCACAGCTGGGGAAGGTGATTTTTTGGCTTTTTTTTTGCCGCTCTTTTCTTCCTTCTTTTTCTTCCTTCTTTTTCTTCTCATTGAGTGTATTTGTGGTGGATCATTTGGGGTAGATACCAATGGCGTTCCAACGGTGTTTTGGGCTTGCTTTTTCTGGTTGCTTCTGGGATTTTCTTTTTCTTCTCTTGTTCGTTTTCATGGATTCCATGCTCTGTACGAATAACGTGTATCTCTATCATGTGTTGGATGTGTGGCTATTTGGCATTTTTAACATCAAACAGCAATTTGTGTTTGACTAGACATTTTTGGGAGGAACAGTGTACGAAATTCTTTTTTTTTCTTCTAAGGGAGGAAAACCAAACATTGGTGGGCTTCTATCTGCAACACATTTTTTTTCCTTTTGTTAAATTTCATCATTCAGCAACAACTGTGTATCCAAAGTTTTGGAAGGATTTTGGGAAGAATTGATCGATCATAGCAAGCAGATAGATTCAACAAGGGACGGCGTTTAAAACGAGTCCTTGCAAAGAAGAACAAAGTTATCATTATCATCATTTACGAAGCCATCTTTTGGTGAAAAAAAGTGACGTGTGTCTTGATCAGACCAAGAGATGAGTTTCGGCAATCGAAGTAAACATTGCCAGGGGATGGCGGCGGCAACGGTGGTGTGTTTCTCTGATCGATTTTGACGAGTCTGCGCCGCAGCCTTCCCTTCTCTGATGGAGGGGGAGGGGGGAGTGAGAGACAGGAAGGGGAACAAAGATCTGGGTGAGACTGAGACCAGACGAGACGAGACGACACCGGGGAGCTGACAGACTGTAGGGCCCTGGTACAGATCTAGCTTAGGGGGTGGTAAAAAGTAAGCCAAGCTCATCATCACGGCTGATCCACTCCAAGCACAACACAACAAACCCTGGGTATTCCCTATCGCGCAGGAAGAGAGGGCTCTGGGCTCTGGACTCTCACCTCACGTCATTTGTGAATATCAACCCCCAAAATGACCATACTGCAGAGACAGTGTTTGGTGCTTACGTCGTTTCTCATGTTCTGGTTGGCTCACCA
Organism: Cladorrhinum sp. PSN259; assembly: GCA_033725935.1. NCBI lineage: Eukaryota > Fungi > Ascomycota > Sordariomycetes > Sordariales > Podosporaceae > Cladorrhinum > Cladorrhinum sp. PSN259. The sequence goes on from MU867079.1 coordinate 492,727, forward strand.
AGGTAAAAAAAAATCCGAATCACAACATCATGCAAGAACCAACAAGCCGAGAGGGCAACGGGGAGAAAAGAATAAGAAAAGTGGCATTGTTGCCGAGGGGACTCGGAGCTGAGCCGGTTGTCCCGTGTGTAGCTGGTGTCCAAGCAAAAAAATGCGTTCGTCAGGTGTGATTGATTCGTTTCTTCGTGCAGAAGGTAATTAAGTTGCCGACGGGGCAACATGTGCTGGGGTTGGTTGCAGATGCGAAATGTATCAATCACACTTCAGGACTTGGGGACCCATGAACCCATCCATAGGTCCCTTTGTCAATTTGCAGAAAAATGCTCCATAATCATGTGGGGGAATTTTCAAAAGGAAAGGGAAAAAAAGACAAATAGCGGCAGCCTCTGCCTCTCTTCCGTCTCTCTCTCGGGGATAGGTGGGTGGCCCCGTGTGGTGCTGGCTAGCTCTTTCCTATCGTCCACAGAATCCTTCCAAAAAGTTTGCATGTGTTCATGCCGAACAATCATGATTTCTTTATGCTTCTTTATCAACGGAATGTGAATGATCGGGAAACCTTAATGCATGGCATCATTCCCGCTGCATTCCTTCCTTCCCTCTGAAGGGACTTCTCTTCCAAGACATGCAATGCAATCCCATCCATCATCAATGAGGTCCTGAGCCCAATTTACGCAGTCTGCCTGCCACTCCCTAGGCTTTCCAGCTGCCTTCTTTCTTGTTCCGCTGCGACGTCAATTTGTCTTTTCGCCCGTCTTTCGATGCTCGCAGCCACTGGCAGCGTGCGCTTGAGGGCGGGATGGATCGACAGCGTCCCTCGGAAACTAGCCCGCCCGAATCTAAAATCTTACCCTCCCACTCACTCACCACATGTTCCCTTTTGTCTTTTGGAAGAGCGCGCGCACCGCCGCGTTTATCAACCACTTCGACACGCGTTGCCCCTCCTAACCTAAAGCCCTATGGGCCCAACGTCGCACCCGGCACGCTGCAGTTCTTCCCGAATCCATGGTCAACTATTGCCTACACTACTATCACACTATCTGCTCTGTGCAACGGGCGCGAAATAATGCCCCGTTCAACAAAATGGTCGGATAATAACATAGCCCGGAGTAGGACTGCATCAGTTCGTCAATTCCAAGAGCGAGCCACAGAGCCACAAGAACCACACGATATCTGCAGGGCAATCTATGCAGGGCTGGTGTCGCCAGTCATCTTTGAGTGGGGGTGGGGAGTGGGTGATGGGAACGTCGGCCCCTGAGAACGACCCTTTCGCATGACACTTGAATCCTTCCAAAGGAGAACCGTGGAACCACGTCGCTGAAGAATCAAGAAAACCCCGGAAAGATTGGGACGGCTTCCTCCGCGAATGCACAGACATTATCCGTATCATCTTCTGATGTTCTCATCCTGCCCAATCCCCTTCTCCAGAACAGCCACAGCCGAAAACCCGAAAAGAGGCTACGGATTCAAACGGTTCGCATCACGCAATATTGGTCAGCTTTCTCTACCCCTTCCGCTTCATCCTCAGTCTTGGATGAATCGACAATTCTGGTTGGCCAGCCCTACTGTCCAGCACTCAGCAGGCCACATGCCACGCTTTGGATGCGATTGGCTGGGTGCAAATGCGGGAGGGTCGCTTCGGCGACGTCAATGTGTTGCAGTGATGGACGACTGTGACTCTGTCGTGTTATCAAACTGTCTGCAGAAGACAGACAAGACAGATATTACTGCTGCACGTATTACTCTTTACTTGATGGCGGTGTAGAAATCTCGGAGCAAGTCGTACGGATATGCATCAGCAAGCAGGGCAGCCAGCAGCCTTTTTTCTCGCATTTACACACTGCAACTTTGTACACATCACAATATCAGCAGCCCTCCGAATGAACCAACAGCCAGATCAGCAGCCTGCTCGTGTGACACAAAGTCGGTTCCTACCGCCCCCAACCATTGAAATCAATGACAAACCCCGAAGTCAGACGGGCGCGACGGCTGGTTTGTCGGGGCAAAAGAAGGCGAGTAGCATGTAGTATATGCCGAATCAAAGAAGGTTTACACGAGATAGAGAACGTCGTCGGCACCACTTCTTTTTTTCAGCAGATGCTGTGCGGGCTACTGATATCTCTCAGCAAAGCAAAAGTCGGTCACCATGGAGTTTCCCGCTGTTGTATCGAAATGTCAGGGACCTTTGGCGATTGGTTCAACAGCCGCGTCTCTTCCATCCCAACGTGGTGGTTGCACGGCACGGGTCAGCCAGCCTTGAGGGAAATTCCCAGCATGATGGGAATTTCATGTGGTATCCATAGGCACGCATGCCAAATGCGGTCAGCACCATTAGTTGGCGAGTGATATAACGGTGATCATCATTACCATGATCGCATCTTTTGCATTGTTCATTATTGCGCATGGCAAATTGAGAATGCAGGAAACATCACAGCATGATCAAGGTTGCTCAGAGAACAGGCCCGTCTTTCCGTGGTTGGCTTGGCCGAGCATCCGAAGCCACAACCATGGGGGTTCTCTTGTGAACCTAGGGTCTGGGGCCTAGACTTTTAGGTTGCCTTGGTTCGTGCAATTTATGCTAGGTAAGTAGCCTCTTCCCCGGTGTGATGGATTGCGCATGCGTACGTAGTATTGCGAAACCGTAGAACGACCATCGGGCCAGGGTTCTTACTCACCTGGACGACTTGAAGGATTTCGTGGGGTGTCACAAAGTAACAGGGAATACAATGATTGTGCTACGCGTATTTCTGCGCGATGCAAGCATCCGGACATTTCGACTTGCAGTAATTACATTTGGTTGGTTACGTTGAAGGAATGCAGTCTGCATACACAGTGGAGAGTCTGTGTGTTAGGCGATTGCAGTCGGCGACCTAACCAAGGTTTTGTTGACTTACTGTAGACCGCCCGCCACCGGCAGATGAGAAGAAGAGATCCTTCCACTGCGGCGCGCTCGATTCGATTCGATTCGATGGGTAGATGGGAATACGCAACTTGCCGTCCACGGGTGGGTGTGCTGCGCCGCTGGCTATGACGGAGAAGGGGGGGTAAGGGCGGAATTCCCACGTGGGATTACGCAGGCAAGCCGGAGTGGTACGCCGCTAGTCTGCATGAGTGGGCAGCAGAAACGGCGCGATGCCCAGAGATAAGCTTTCTTCTTTTCTTCTTGCAAGGGGAAAGGGGTGCGCAGTCCCCGGATTACGGGCCCGCGCCGGGTTTTCGGGACCGGCGCACGGACGGGAGCGGGCGGACTACGGTGGGACCGACGGGATCTACGGATGGAACTAGGTGCTACGGATTACGGATGGTGCGGATGCAATAAGATGCCAGTATCGGAGGTTTCATGTCCACTGTTCGGAGGTCTGTGTAGGTTGTGAGTGGGTGGCAACTCTGGAGTGGTTTCATTGACATGTTGAGAATGAAGGGAAGGATTCTTGCCTGCTCCGAGAGGGAATAAATCCGGGGTTCAAATCAACCTTGTCCGAATTTCCCCAGACTGCAGAACTGGGCGAAGAAAATTCTTGTTCATATCCCGACGAACTAGTTTAGGTGCTGACGGACCCAAGAGAGTCAACCTGTATTGTTGTATGCATCTTGGTGGCTCAATTTTTTTTTTTTTTTTTTTTCATTTGATACCATGACCCATTATCTGTCAAGCTGCAGTGTCCTTTTTTTTTTTTTTTCCATGTAGGTACAGAAATACTAGTAATTCGGACACCGAAGTTTCCAGATTGAGAAAGGAAAAGCCAACGGCAGTTGCATTGCATCATCCTTTAAGGATTCGAACCTAATGCAACAAAGTTATTACACAAGTTTATTCTCCTTAGGGGGTTGGTTCTGCTTTGGGACTGGACGAACTACTGACTATTCGTTTCATACCAACGGCAACGATTGACAAGACTGAACAAAGTACTACATACAGGACATACAGTAGTACATGGGTTAGAAATGAAGGCACACGGAGCGTAGGTGGATTCTAGCACCGAGGTAGAAGAAGACGGGAGGGAATCAGATACAAACAAATACACAAACTGTGACGGGAGCAAGCAAGCAAGCAAAAAATGCGGAAGCACACCTTATTTATTACCTGCACACACACACATACACACACACACACACAACACATGATATGATATGATGATGTCTGAGAGAAATTTGGTTATAAAAATTTAAAAATATAAATAAATAAAAAGTACACTCACATTGATGGCGCGTGGAAGCAAAGCCCAGATTTTTAAGAGTAGATAAAATACTAGTAGTCTATCTATTGGTATGTATGTATTACACACACACACACACACATATTTCAAGAATTTTTTTGGCATCAAAATGTAAAATCCCGCGTAGTGTTACTGTAGCTTCCGGGCTCAACCTTTTTTTTTCTTCTGTGGATTGTGATCGTTGTGCACAGTGTTTGTTTGTTGGTTGGTTGGTTGGTTATTGATGTTGTTGTTTAATTATTGCCGTTGTTGGAACCAGGATGGCGGGGAAAGTGTGTGTGTGCGAGTGTGGGTGTAGGTGTGGGTGTTGTTGTGTGGGTGTTGTGTGGGTGTAGTTGTTGGTGATAGATACCGGTAGGTTGGGTATGAGGGGGGTCAGGTATGCACAGTACATTGTAAGAAATAGACGCAGATATTTAAGCGCTTTGTTTGTGAGATTTTGATAATCTGATTATCTTACTGTATGTGTGTGTGTTTTTACGTGTGTGATATGCAGATGTGGGGTTGAGAATTTGCTAAAGATGGCTCTAAAAAAGAAATGAACGAAATTTTAAAACCTTTGTTGGATATTGTGAAATGTGATGTTTTCATGGGTGCCGTGCATGTAGATCAGTCATTGTGATGTCAAGGACAAAAGTGAAATGAGATGTGAGTGAATGATGTGCAGTTGGTGTCAACACAAGTTTGATACCGGGTGGTGGATAGCTGAAGAAAAAAAAAAGTATATACGTAGACACTAAAACGAGTTGATGGGGTTTGTGATATGTGATGCATTGTATGGGGTGTCGTGCATATGAAGTCGGAGAAGAAAGATTTTAACTAGGGAAGAAAATAAAAATGACCAGTCATTTGGACCCAGTTGGTTGGGATTTTTTATGGGACCTCTGCACGTCTTTCAATGATTGGATGTGGTGGTCATGAGAATGTGATATAACGTTATTACCTAGTGTCGTGCAGATGGTTGACGGTTGTGATAATGGTGGTGGTGGGGGTGTGTGAATTCTCAGTATGTATTCTAACTCTGCGTAGTGCATCCTTATTCTCATCTTAATTCTTCATTGTTGCAAAACGTAAGAAACGGGGCAACTGTGTAATGTTGATTCATTGTTTGTATGACAGGTTCCGGGTTTTCGGACACCGAGGCCCGGAGTACTAACCCCTCTTTTCCGCCGGATACTCGGACTCGGCCCTCTTTGGGAGCTAGGGCTCGGGGATGTGCGGAGAATAGGCGTGTCGTGATGGTTCTGATAAGTTGACTGGTCTTGATTGGTCTTGGTTGGACCTGACGGGGTGTTACGGAGTAACTGCACCTCGTGTAGTGAGTCAGGTACATGACAGGTCAGGTACAGTCAGGTACGAGGTAGGTTTTGAGGGTAAACCTGCATGAACTTGTGATCATGATATGAGGCTCTCGGTGGTACTGAGTATGTAATCATTGTGTTTGTCTTGGAGCTAATAAGAATGAGGGAAAGGTGTGTCACGGTCTGCGCTTCGGGGAACTCAGGTAAAGGTACGTACCGGGGTTCATGTTCAGGTTACTCTGGACCGACGTTGTTATCTTGTTTTATTTTCTTTTATTGATAAATTTGATCAATTCTCAAAAAAACATTTTATCTTTATTTTCCGATTCCATCTCATTTCCACACTCTACTGCTGAGTCGGAGCCATGCATTCTGCAACATGTTCCATGGTCACTGCTTGTACGTACTTTTTGCACTGACTTCAAGCGTCTTCCTCTTTAGAGTCTACCTCTGTGCCACATTATGTGTGGATAGATGTTCTTCAAGATGAAGAAGGATCATTCCCCTTTTCTGATAATTATGCAAGTGTGTGGCAGGTTATTCATCCAACAAAGGGTGGATGTTGCTGAGTCTTGCAGTGTGTGTTGTTGTTGTTTTGCAAGAATTGTGCAGGTTGGGGGCCAATACCTTGATAATTTGGAATTGATGAGATAAAAGACGCGGATGTGGGTGAGCAATGCTGAGGGATGAATAAGATGCTGATTATGTGAGGCACAGTAAAAGGAGGGAGCACACAGTCGTTGCCCAAGGGGAATGGGGTAAAATGTAAGTGAGAGGCGCTGGTGAAGGGGAAACTCCCTTTTACTTGCAGATCTTGTTACGACAAAGTGTCTTGGTGGCTTTGAGAATTCGTGTTCAAGATCAAGTGGTAGTTTGTGTATATTGGGGTGTGATTCTGATGGGCATGATGTGGGAGAGTTTGGGGGCCGACGGAGAGATGGGTCCATAAGGCTCATGCAGTCATTCTCTTGTGCATGCGGGTTTGCCGCCATGGCCAATGGGAGAGAAAGGAGATGTTTCCTAATCAGGTCTCGTAGACTGGCCGCATTCGGGATGGGTGTGAGGTTGAGAGGTTGAGAACTCTCACTCACTCACTCAGGTGAAGAGCCAGTGAAACGTCCTTGCTTCTTGATGCGACGTTCTGGCCACAAGGATGCACACTGAATGCAGATCGGGGGGTTCTGGGAATACAACTCTCCAAGAGTGGCCATGTTATGGTGGTGATGTGATCAAAAGGCATGTTTCTAAAAGGAGGGTTTATTCCTGGGCCGGTGGCTTGCTTGTCCGCTCGCCTAGTCTATTTTTTGGTCAGGCAAGTAGATAAAGACTGAGTCTAGGCTTGCCGGTTGCGGTCTCCCGGTTCTGATGATTGCTGACTGTGCAGAGTCAACACGTTGTGTAAGTGGTCTGTCAAGCTCTCGGTAACTGATGATCCCGGCTGGAATTGTCTCTTGATATTGACTGAAAGGATTCACATTACACACCCACACCCGTCGCGCGGCTCGTTGGTGCTCGACCAGTCAATTCAACTCAGTCAAGCCTGTGCTAAAGGTCTTTAGCCTTGGTGAAACCACACCGTGTCCGAGTCTGGGAAGGATTTTAGTTTCTGTGGAGGTTCAACCCACGGCTGTGGCAAAGTCTTTCTTGTCTTTGTCTTTTCGTGGGGAAGAAGGAAGGATTCTGTGGAGCGACTGAATGGCGAATATGGCCTGGCCTTTGCATCTCCCGACCCCTGATGAGTTGTTTACATTCTAGATTGGTCAAAGCGTCTAGTGGCAGTTACACATTAGACGCCATATGGAGCTAAATCGGCTGTTGGCGATGTGTCTCGGCTGTTTTCAAGACGATAGCGTCTGTCTGTGTCCTCCAACAAAGTCGTACGAATTCATGATGGCGGCTGACAGTGCGTCTGTCATGTTGAACGATACGGCTCACATGACTCTCATGGACCGTGATTCTTGCATGCAAGGCTTCGGACAAAGATCCGGGTCTCATGGAAGCCCGACATGCAGTCGATCCAAGTCCGAGGCCGGTCGCCCTCGGGCATTGTTTGGATATGCCCTCCAATTCCCCGAGTCCCTTTCCTGGGGTACGCACACATGATCACAGTAGTAGTATTGATGAGCGAGTATCCCACCCACCACCATGGTTACAATAGACGCGAGAACAACGTGTGGCGACATGGCGCGGCTAAATTAGGTTGTTGGTGTGTGTTGTTGGCCGTTGGTTGTTTCCCATCACACCCTGACGTCCAACTTCAGCTTTCCATCATTTCCCTGATTGCTTGCGTTTCTGGTGTAGTGTATGTAGTACAGTTCAGGTGATGGTCCGGACCCCCGGAGGATGAGTTCGGCATACTATTCCTGCATACAACAAAAAAACAAGGTGGTGGTGGCCTGGCCGTATCTCTTGCTGTTGTGAAACGCATGTCGCTAATGTCCATGGTCAAAGTCGGAGATATAGACTTCCGAAAGGGGATAGGGTGTGGGTGCAGTGAATGCAGGTCGTCGTGTACGTGTTGTTGTATTTCCATCCCATTCGCCACGCACACGCGTTGGCTGGACTTGCAGATATGGATGCTCGTTTGTTTCATCTTTGTTGGTGTGGTGTGAGTTTCTCCCCCTGCACGACGTCGTGCTGTACGAACAGCTCCGTCCGGCGAGCATTTGACCACTCCTGACCTCTGCTTGGATGTGACCAAGTGTGCATGCTACCCAATTCTGGAGATAAGTCTGGACACCTGACAGTACCCGACAAGGAGGAACAGGTTCAACAGTGACAGGATGCTACACTACCATGTTTCCCGACTGACATTTTCCTTGGCATGCTTTCCCATACCGATTCCTTCGAGATCTGCCCTTCGGTTCTCTCACACCTTCCTTGTCCGTCCCGTCTGTGCCTCACAGGTACGCTTGGCAGAGAGTATCAAGAGGGAAGCATTAAGCGCGATATGTGGAGGTGGGAGATCATCAGCTCCAAGAGAAAGGCGTGCGTTTAATAACTATGTACATGGTGGTGTGGTACAAGTTTGGTAACAGGAATATCATCATCATACTGGGGGAAAATTTAATATCCAAGGGAAAGAAACAATGGGTTTGATGTGACGGGATCCTCCCGCCGTCTCTGTTACTCAACGTAGGAGCCTGGAAGTTCCAATTGCAACTCCGACTGTAGGATCCCAAGGGACTCGCATGCTACCTCTCATCACTTTATTTCCTGTCCGGTGCCTCACTCATCACTCTGCATCGTAAACATGTCTCGCGTGCTTGATGTTGTATCCAATCTCGAAAAGCTACAGATATCTTCAAAGCGGGCAGGTGAGAGAAAACTACCGAAGCGAAAGGATTCGATCTCCGATATACAAGGACCCCCAGCCGGGGGAGGAAAGGATTCATCCCCCAGCGACCGCCTGTAACGAAGAGGCAAAACACGGGAGATCCCTTCTTGAGGTCCCTTCCAAGGTTCTTTGAGATATTCCCTCACCGGATTGCCTTGCTCGATGATCAGAAGAGGTAGATGCCTGAGGATGCTGAGCAATGCATGGTTGGGGGGAGCTTGGTAATCAAGCAACCAAACACCCCTGAGCAGTATGTTGCCATTCTTGACCAAATAAACAAGGGAGTAGACAAACTCTCCAAAAAAACATTTGCCGCTCTACATGGGCCAAAGAAGAGTACCGCCAACATTGAACAAGGATATCGCTTCGCCCTTTTTTTAGTGAGTATGTACTCACCAAATAAACCAACCAAAGTTACCTTGTTCATCCAGGGATCATCATCTCACTCCTACTAAAATTACCAGAAACGGAATACATGATGTAACGACATAGCCTCACTGCAAGCTCTGGGGAGAGTTCATTACCAACACCTCTTTTGTAACAAAAAGACCAACCAGCTACCAAAAACTGAAAAGTGTTGAACAAAAAACAAGTACTAGCAAGACATATATTCCCCAAAAAAAAGAAATATTGAACCTCAGTTGCATGTATTTGCCACCAAGGCATGCATCATATGATAGCTATCGTAAAAACCGTTTGTACAAGCCAAAAGAAAAGAAGAAGAAGAAGAAGAAGAAAAACAAAGAAAGGAAATCCACGTAAACATCTCAAAGTCGAATATTATCATTATTAATTAGTGACTAGATAAGTGTCTAATTACTGTCACAACTAAAATAAAAAAACACCTTTAGCCCAATCTCTATTCTAAGCTCTTTTCTCATACAAGGACACTCACTAACTAACAGGCAGGCAGGCAGAACCTCAACTAATTCAATTGCCTCCCATCATTTTCTTCATCACCAAAGTGCTTTTCCTGCAATTATTTTCAAAGGGGGGACAGACAGACGAAAAACACATAATGTTCCCTCTCCCTGCTGTAGAAATTACAAAATTTATAATAAAAAGAAAAAGCCCTCCCGTATTCTTGTTCACATTTATTATGTGGTTACCTCAAAGGATACAAGTTAATTCCACGACTTGCATCGTGAGTTCACAGACGATGGTGTGTCGGGCAGTGTGAACTGATCACAAGGCCATGATATATCTTTAGTTGTTTGGATATCTCAGATGTTACAAGATGGCTATTATAGAGGTAAATGTTTATCTACTCTGAGCTAGAATGCCCTCGAGTATTACAATCGTACACAAGTCACTCTATCTAGGCTTTTACACGGGTCCGGATTACACTTCGTCATTACTCATACACAGAGCTGCTCAAGTTCAGGCACGAGGGGCTCTCATAAATATGCGTGTATTGAGTCTTTAGTTATATCATATGCTGCTTAGATCGACCAAAGATTATATATATTCGCTGCCCAATGAGTAGGGAGGGTATCAAAGCAACCGCCAAACCATCAATGCCTCTTCCAGCAATGAACCAAACTCCATCGATATAAATGCAAACCACCCTCCACCACGCTCAACTCACTTCCCGTGTCCCAAATCTCCACCAAACTTCCACCCCTTAACCTTCACAGCCCTCATACAAGCCAAGCCATTCCTCCTCCCAGGCCGTCTGCCAACCTCCAAGCAAATAAGCCTGATCAAATCCATATTTGCCCAATAACTCGTATGAGCACTCAACATGTTCAAGTACTGAATCTCCAACGGCCCGCCGCCGCTCCTCAAGTAATAATCGACCTGCCCATTATCATTCAACAGAAAGGCCTTCTTTTCCGCAATTTCCTCCCTCGTGAAATCATGCACCTCCAACTCCAACTGAGACGGCAACCTCGCAATAGATGGCTTACTCAGATGATCTGGTTGTGTCAAAGTTGCTGATGGTTCAGACGGCCCACCACCCGTCAGGGTGGAAAGCGTATTGCTGACAGTCTTGAAGAACGACGTACTGATACTGGGGACATAAGCCTGCCTCAAACTAGCCGCATAAACCGGATCAATAGTTCCGTTCAACAGATAGGCAATTGGATCCTCCTTGGCGAGGATATTGTAGATATTGTCAACCGCAATACAGCCAAACATGCCCACCTCCCCCACGATATCCTTAGCCACCGTGTCTGCCGGGTCTGCATCAGCTTTCATACGTCCTCGTCTTGGACAAAGTGCTCCTCGTTCAAGAAGCATAAAGAACCCTGCCGGACTACCAAGTAAGAAGAGGTTGATAGTGTCAAACTCAAAGTGACTTTCCGAGGGAGGAGCGGCAAGATTCAGTCTGGGCACCCGAGTAGGTTGTTTTGACAGAATATCAACAGCCATCGCACTTCCCAACGAGTGGCCGATCAAGTGAACTCGTCCCTTATCCGCAAAGCCCGGATTGTTCTTACACCAGAGTCTGTAAACACGATTTGCCTCTCCGACAAGAGCAGCAATCATCTTTGGCTTGTGATGGGACATGTAAAACGGAACGTCAAACATGACATCCGAGACCATGCTTCGTACTGCTGGAATCGTGTTCGGCTCAATGTCCTTCAAACTAAAACCATCGCCCGCTTTATCCTCCTCGTCGCTCATGGGGCCACCGTCCTCAAAGCTGAGGAGATGACGCCAGTTGATCGGCAACACCATGATACCATTCTGTTCTGGCCGAAGAACCGCCTTGACAGCGGGGGACTGAAGCTCAACATTGACAGACCTTCGGAAGGAATTGACGACGTGCGTGAAGTGGTAACTCTCCACCCGCTCGGCAATCTTCTGACCGATACCGTGGGCAATGAGTACGAGATCTGTTACCTGCCCTTTCTCCTTATCATGCTCACATCCAGGACATGTTCTGGGATCCGCATTTCCAGCGGATTGTTGGACTTCAACCGTAGGCTCCTTGGATTGCGCCCGCTTTTCGTGAACACGTTCCCAAGTAGCTCGGTCGAATCCACGAACAACAGGCAACCCCACCGTGACTCCCTTCATAATCTTCGAGAGCGGCCTCCGTGAGTAATAAGCTGATGGTGTTTGACTGGGCTTCAACAAAAAGGCAGTCGTAGCATCCTTGTAAATGACTTCGGCACGAGCATACGTCCTGGCTTCTGGCGGTGGCATAGTCGTATCGGTTTCCTCGTGAACAGGCTTCAGAGTCCCTTCAGTGGCAGCTTCACCCTCAAAACACCTCGCAGCACAGAAAGGATCACTCGATATCGGTGGCTCCGGGGGTAGACCATCCTTGACTGGTTTAAGTCGTTTATCTGTAGTCGAATCGGGCCATAATCGATGAGAAATCTTTTCCTCTCCCAGCGGCCCAACGCTAAGTGCTGATTTGATCTGATCCCTCCACATCTGTGTCCATGGCGTTAACTCGCGATAGCCTGCTTCCAGTTGGTTCGCAACCAGAGGCTCAACAGGAACCATCGTATCCCTATAAAACCACGTCGCCCTCATAACGGTGGCGATATCATTTACTGGAGACCAGTATATCGGCTTCATCTGCAACACTGGCAACGACACGACGTGGAGTCGCGAAATGCCGACCATAACCTCTGCCACATCCTCCACAGGTGGTGGTGGAGGCGTTTGCATCAAACTCATCGCACTAACCTTCCGTCCTGAACCAGAAGTAGAGCCTCTACTATCCGCCCTCGCCCTTCCAACTCTAAGACCAACCCCCCTCTCCTCAGGCGTACCCACGCCCGAGCTCCGACTCGACCTCGTCCCAAGCGGATCCAACTCTATTTTCGCGAACGGCTTGCCGGTCAGTCCATCACTCCTTCCCATCGAAGTACCAACGGCTGGCGAGCCAGCTAGCGTTCCTGGTCTCGAAACTGACCCAGGTATAACCATTGGCGTAGTCAGTGGTCCTACCTTCCCCCCCTCACTACCGACCATGAGAGCCATCACCCCCTCGACAACTTTATCCTCATCTAGCCCTTCTACCCTTCTCCTGGTAACAGCGCAAAACTCTCTCCTCAATTCAGCAGAAGCTTCTACTCTGAGCTCAGGACAACAGGTTTGTATCTCCGGTTTTACGCTCGTCACTCCCATTCCTACCGATTGCCCAGTAAGGCCCGCCGCCATCCCTTGTGCCCCTTCAGCTTCATGTCGTTCTTTGTGAACTTTAGCTAAACGTTCCACGATACCCTTGAATTTCGCCCTCACGCTCTCCGCACTCTCGTCCCCTCTTTTCTGCCTTTTTATTGCAGCGGCATGGCCGTTCCTGTGCTCTTCATTCCTAAAACCTCTCCAAGCTCTTTCTAGCGCTAGATTATCACCCGCTGTAAACGGCCGTACTGGGAGTTTAGACTCGGCTGGTGTTGTGCTGCTGGTTGTGATGATCGTTGAAGCAGCTGAGAGGGGGTCATCGATTGGTATAGGCGAGGAGTAGAAGAATTGGGCGTTTATTGGTGGAGGCGTATCGTCGTTCTGGGGGGTAGAAGAGATCGGTTGGAGGCGACAGGAGGGACTGAAGGTGTGTTGCGGCTTGGGAGTGGCGGTGGTCATTGTGCCTGTAGCGGAGGAGGTCAGACTATGGGAGAAGATGAAAGGATGGACGAAACATAAAGAAAATATAAGGCGAGGCAACAGGGAAAAAGAGGTGTTCTCCGGAGACTGAGAGAAACTGAAACAACTGTACCTGTACTATGTGTTGTCCTGCATCAAAGAGCTGCAGACTGCAGCTGGAACAGTGACACGGCCTGCGGGCTTGGATTGTAGAGCTCACTAGGACGCGCGTGTTGTTAGTGTTGCGTAAGATGAACGCAGTATCAATGATTGCCGTACCCCATAAAATTAAAGATAAGGTACTCAGCCCGAGACATCACGAAAAAAATCAGAAGAAAAAACCGTTCAAAAACTGCAAGGAGAATAGATAGCAGCCTAGAAGGTGCAATAGGCAGGCACGCCGGTTGTTCAGGTGCATGTGTAAGATGACGTGGTTAGCTTTGCCAGCCGCGTTCAATCTGCGTGGAACATCCCTGGAATTTCATTGGACGCCCTGCTTTTCAGCGTCGAGTACCGGCACTAACGCGGGCACTAACAGATAGCGACCTGATCATGTGGTGCTGGAACCGTTGAGTATCGGTCAGTAGCCTTTTTTGTTGGGAAACTGGGCCAATGCTTTGTTTCAATTGTTCATATGATCAAAACCGCCGGATGTCTTTATGCGATTCTGTTCCATATGGAATTGTCAGAATACGCATGATCAAACCCTAACCCTGCCTGTGTGCTTCTCTGTTGCCATCATAGAAAGGGTGTAAACTCCATCATAGAGTCTATTAACAGCATAGAGCAAAATCTCTAGGGCACCATGGTATCTGGCGGCTAGTGAGATCCATTGAAGGCTCGAGAGTTGTCGTTGATGCCAAGCATATAAAGTCGCAACGGGACGGACCGAAGCCGTGTACGGTCTGCGGGGTTCTTGTTGTTGATCAGTCAAGGATTGATTCTACATAGTACATACCCCGTTGTCCTCGAGCACTCATTTCCCACCCTTCCATTACACATAGCAACTCCAAAAAACCAAAAAGCCAAAATCTCAAAGTCCCACCCAGGGTATCAATAAGTCCATCCATGCAGCTAATAATCCACGCCTGCTAACCATCAAGTCGTTGCAATGAACCTCTCCCTTTGACACAAACACAACACAAACCCAGAGCTTCTTTCAAGGCTTCTTCAAAGACTTCAACAAAGGCGCAATCCTCGACTTCTTACTCAGCCCAACCCTATACTGTACCTTATTCGTGGCAGCAATAAAATCAGCAGCCGTCTTAGAAGCCGCTGGTTTCTCCTTCTTTTTGACCACAGGCTCTGCTGTAGCTTGCTTTTCAAGCTTCTCTTGTTCTTGCTTCTTGTTCTTCTTAACCTCATCGTCCTCCTGAGCATCAGGCGTATGTGCTTCCTCTTCTTCTTCATCGTCTTCCACCGCCGCCTTCTTTCGACCACGCTGTTGGTTCCGTGATACTTCTGCCAGGGGTTTGGGTGCGGGTTCTTCCTCAATCACCTCGGGCTCGATAGGTAATGGTTCAGGAGCTGGTGCTGTAGTCACATCGGACTTGCGAGGACGACCGCGCCGCTTCTTGGAGGGTGGCTCCTCTGACTCCACCACAGCTGGTGGCTCAACGGTCGCTTCATCAAGTTGAGCAACAGGTTCCGCGAGGGTCGGCTCCTTCTTCTTTCGTCCTCTCTTATTTTTGGCTGGTGGTTCTTGTGGTGCTGAAGTAGTTTCGATGACAGCAGGTTCCAGCTCGGGATTAGGAGTGAACGTCTCGTCCTTAAGGTCTTGAGGCTCTTCAGTTGGTAGTTCAGACACGTCCTCGTGCCCATAGTCACCGTCCAATTCATCCATTTCATCATCACTGCCGTAGACGACCTTTCGTTTCTTTGCTGCGCGTGAAGCCGAACTAGAATTGGTTGCCAGAGAAGCAGTTACTGCCTTTTTTCTGCCTCTCTTCTTCGCAGAAGCAGAAGCGGGCATATCAATCAATACATCTGGGGAGGACTGCTGCGGATTATCAGTCTGCCCTGCTGATCCATCTTCCTCCGCTGAAGTATTTACCGATTTAGCTGTTGACGGCATCTCTTGTCTGGAAGAATCCATCCGACTAGGTGTTGAATAAGGTATTGTGCTAACCGTCACGCCGCTTGATTTGTGTACCACTTCCACGAACCCAGCCAGCTGTGTAGGCAAGGTGGGCTGCGGCACTTCGAGCCCATTCTGCGACGAGATATTGACCACCTCGTACTGTTGCTTCTGACTCATTGTCAATTCGCTCTGCTCAACATAGAGCTGCGTAGGGACCTCTAATGCGCCGGTTGTATCGTGATTATTCCTCCCTGACCGTCTCAGTGAGCTTGGAGTCTCGGCAGGCAGGAGAACTATAGGACTCGAATCGACATCATTGGGAAGTGGACTGGTCTGTGTGTCCCGTTTGGCTCTTTTGCTTTTCGGTGCCGGTGTCGCTTCCGGAAACTCGTATGGATCATTTTGTATTGTGGTCTCTGCAGCCCTATTGCGCTTTCCTCTCGCGCTGCTTCTCGTAGACTTTGCTGATCCTCCAGCACCCACATTCTGCGAGCTGGGCACTTCCCAAACACTGTCGGTATCAAGCGCCTTACTAGGAGTCGTGAGGTCGATCGTCTCGGCCGCCTTCTGCGACTTGGTCCTTGCACGACCAGATTTCCGTGTTGAGGATGACATTGAAAGAGCCAGCTCTGCTTCTAGCGTCTGCCCCGCCGTAGGTGGGTAAGTGTTCGGAATGACGGTCGCCAGTGATTCTGAAGAAATCCCAGCAGTTGGTGGTAAAGTGTCCGGTATGTGCGACTCTGAGGAAGTGCTTGCGTCGAACGGATGCATGAGTGCGACAGCCTGGTTGTATGCGCGCGCAAAAAGCGATGAATCGGTTTCTGCAGTACTTTTGGTCTGGGGAATTATAGTTTCGTGGCGCTTGTCGTGGGGTTCATCCTCGGTTTGGCCAACATTAATATCGCCACCGGTAGTGGTCTCCTCAAAGTCGCTGTCATCGTCCTCGGAATCGAGGATCACCCGTTTCGAAGGAGCCATGTCGTTAGGGGTTTCTTTCGGATTGAGCGGAGTCAATGCTGCTGCTGCCTTGGCTGCCTACAAGTTTACCTGGAATTAGTCGCGGTGGAAATTGACTTTCAGGGACTGGACGCGTCGTAAAAGCGGGGCCTCGATAACTTACAGTACGCGAGGTCACGGGTTTCTGGCGGCTGTTGCCAAGATTAATCCTGAGAAGCCCGGTCCCCTTCTTCCCTTTCCCCATCAATAACAGCACCATGGTTGCTCAAGTTGGTGATATATTTCTTGTGCATTTTCAAGACTCGTGCACGAGGTCCCCCATAACTGGTGTTTAATGGGCATTGGAAACACATTGGACGAAAAACTGCAGCGAAGATTTCACTTAAAATGCCTGCGCACGGACGTCTCTATTGCTCACAGCTTCAACAATGACAGCAACAGCAGCAGCGTACTGTCGTCTGAAGTATTGCAGTCGGTATCAATATATTTCTCAATTCTCTTCTGATATCTCTCTATCTTGCATGAACCAAAGCCTGTAAATACAGTCATATCATGCCTTCATCCAACCCTTTTCCCTCCGCTCACTTCTCACCCTCAACCAAATAAACCAAATGACAATTCCTCAACCTCCATCAACATCATTAACAGTCACATATATCCACTCCCCAGATATTATCAATAATCTTCACCCCTCTCTTCCCCCGCTTTCCCATTCAATACGACTCTCGAAACTTACCTCCAATTCAAACTCCACTCCACTCAGACATATTCCTTCCGTACATGTATATATATTCCTTCCAGATTCCCGACCCCGGTTCGCCAAAATACCGCGCCGCAATAATACAATAATACCACTCTAACTGTATATCGGACTGATCACGATACGACGGATGGTTTCTGTGTCTGCGAATCTCACCGACCAAAAAGAGCGGCACAGTTCGGTCCCACTGAACAACTACTACACGGTAGGCCCCTGTTCCCATCGGCCGCCGCCGCTGCACATCGCTGCTGCACACCTAATCCGTCAAACTAAACCATGTGGATTCAGGGATCGTAAACAACAGCATGACGGCGTGACGGCGTGGTGGCGGCGGTGGCAGACGGCGGTGTCGAAGGTGAGCCATCCGGCTAGGTGTACATTCAACGGTTCTTCTAGAAGGTCTTGTGTATGTCAGGGGCATGAGTTACTCTGTTCGTCCAAGGATCTTGTACTCTTCCGAGTGTCATCTGGGCAATAATAGTAGCAGTGACCAAACCAATGAACATACATCGCCAGAGTGGGAGAACCCTACACCAACCCAAGAAATGGTCATAGGAAAGAGAAAGGCTCAGGGTAAGAAAAAATAACATCAACAATGTTGGAATAACTCATGAAAAAACCTAATCTGACTCTTCTGGTCACCGTAAAGCCCACCCATTCATCCCAGTAGGTAAATTCTAAAGCGCCATCCCCAGAACCAAGCCCTAGCAAATCCCATAATGAGCGAATGTGCCGAAACCAAAAAGAATAAAACCAAAAATATGTGGGTATCAAAGAATGCCAGAAGGAGAATGCCCCCCATCCTGGTCGCGGGCTCGGGGGGGCCGGGGGGGGGTGGGGGGGGGGGGGG